>PJRA01000508.1:453225-481549 GCA_016987375.1 Brachionus koreanus | reverse complement strand
ATTTTTCAAACGAGTCAAAATGACTCGTTTGGTGCTTCTAGTGTTAAAAAGTAAAATAAAAACTGATAAAAAAAAGTTAAAGTTTAAGTTTTTCTTTTTTTTTTACTCAAAGAAAACATCAGAAATTAATTTTAAAATAATTTTATAGTTTTTGGTCTCAAATTTTATTTCAAAAATTTATAAAATAATCATCAATTGATTGAAATTGTAAAATTTAACAAAAAAGAAAAAGTCTCAATAGTGAAATCTTGATTTTAAGATAACAATTTTGAGTAAATTTCTGCTTTGAACTCAATTTAATTTAAAATATTTTTTGATTTTGATTTCAAATTCCTAGTGAAAAAGCTTGATTTTTATTTTTTTATTTAACTTTTTTAACAATGGTTGAGATATCAATGAATGAAATAATTGTCAAATCACATAATTTTTTTATCCTAAAAAAATCTAGTACAGATTTTTAAAACCTTATTGATTACAAAATTATGATTTTTAAGATTATTCATATTAATCAATACAAGTAGAAAGAGTGCATATGACTAAAATTTTAACAAAAATTTTTAGTCAATTTAAAGCAATGTATCAGTTATAAACTGGCAAAATTCAGTGATATTCTAGAAGTTTTAGTTGTAGTAATTAATACTGCGACCCTTGGGGTAAAGCTTCCTTGAAGCTATGGCAGTAAATTCGACTGTTTCCTGAACCATTTTTCCAGATTATTTTTGAAGTTGTTTATTGATATAGAATTAATCATGTGATGAGGTAAACTATTCCAGACATTAACTACTCATCGTTAATCGTTTCATGCAGTTTTTTACTTCTTCCCTAACAATACATTTATTATGTCTTCTCAAATTGTACTTTCGATTACAAGAAAAATTTATACCATTCTCAAAATTAATAATTTCATGTCCATTATTTATTTTAAATAATAGAATTAAATCACTTCTCATGCGCCTAATTTTGAAATCGGTTAAGTTAGAAATCTTAAGTCTTGTGGCGTAATCATATTTCCGAAGTGAAGGAATTATCTTGGTCGCTTTGTATCTTCTCGATTTGTGAAATATCTTTCTCAAGAAATAGATACTTTGAACTTATGGCAAATTCTAAATGATGTCTTATTACTGCTGTGTAAAGCATTCAAAATTTTTGTTTGCCAATAGTGATAAAATGCAGTATAATATGCATTACGATTAACTAGATGATACATAGTAGTTTTTTTCAAATCTAAACACCATCTATTCATTTTTCTAATAGTTTAAAAAATTATAAAATAAATTGATTATTTAAAAAAAGATAATAAATTGAAATTAGTAGAACTTAATTTTAGAACTTTTAAATTTAAGAATGGTTCAAATGGTAAATCAAATTCAACAAGATTTCAAAATTATTCGCAAATTTTGAAAGCATTGACCAAAAAGCGGAAAACAAACGATTTTAATAAAAAAAAATTCAAAAAAGCTCAATTTAAAGATTTTTTTGATGTTTGTTCACTAAAAGTAATTGACAATAGACTAAAACAATTGAATTTTAAATCAGGAACGTGCACATTTAATGCCAACATAATCGGCTCTCATATAAATATATCGACTGGTGTAGAGTCATTTCATGTGGAATGGCATCCTACAAATATGTATATTTTTAAATTCTTAGCATAATCTTTAGAATAATTGACAATTTTTCTTTTGAAGATTAGAGAACGAATGGATAGAAAAGGATAATCTAAAACTTACTAAGACTGTGGACTTAAACGAAATGTTTAGAACATGCAAAATAAACAAGGATGAAACTAATCCATTTTACTCAAGACATCGCTTTAGAAAAAATAAACGAAAATAGCTGTTTACTTTTGACTATAACCTTAATTTGGTTACCCTGTAAATAAAGTGTCCTTTTATTTTTAATAAGCATCATAAAGGTCTTTTGTGTCAAATGTGATAGTCCTTGTTGGTCAATTTTTTGTATTATTAGATAAAAAATGAAATAAATTTTTATAAAATTATTAATCCTAATTTGAAATTTTTATTATTTCCAGCAACAACAGAAATAGTCTACTGTTGGTAGTTTTTTTGGGTGTTGATTTTTAATTGATGACTATTTAAGATGTCTGATGCCGAAACTTCAAATCCTCATGCCGATGTACGTCGAAAGTGTGACGGTTTACGCTATGATTTAAAGATGTGTCTTTTAAAATCTGATTGTGTCGAAAAGTATCATACTGTTCCAAGAAAGTGCCTGCAAGATCCCGAAATGCTTCCTTATGTACCTGACAAATGTTGGGTGTTAGCCAACACGTTTTTTGAATGTAAACGTTCATTAATTGACATGAGACGAAGATTTAGAGGTCCTAAAGGATATTAGAAAAATTTTTTTCAATTATTAAATTTTTAATTTAATTAGATATTTTTTTAAAAGATTTATAAAAAAAAATTACATAAATTTATTATAAAATTAAAAAATTTAAAATAGAGATCTTTGAAAAAATATCACTGAGATAAAAATTATTAAAAAAAAAAATTATTCTATGGTAATAATGTCATTCTTAGATAAATTTCTTTTGCTATATTAATTGGTTAAATTTAAAATTTTATTTAAAATAACAAAATTATAAAACATTTTTGGTTAAAATTTTGAAAACAATTAAATTTTTTAAAATTAATTAATTAGTAGGAAAATTAAAAATTAAAACGGCCCACAAATTCAGTAAAAAATAGAAAAATTCCATACTTTGGCATAGTTTTTATATATATCAAAAAAATTTTTAAAATTAAAAGTAATGATTAAAAATATTTTGAATTTTTTTTCAGATCTGATATAATATTTCAAAATGTATATACCCCGAAGCATAAAATTCTACCTTTGAATCATTAAATTTCGACCTAATCAACATTTTTTTCTTTGATTTTTGTAGAATCTGAATATTTTGATTTAAAACGTGATAATTTTTATCAATTGGCGCACTTCTTAAAAATTTTTGCAAACAACTAGCATTCAAACACGTTTCTTGCCCTTTCAATATTGGGTTTTTTTACTAATTTTTTTGCATTCTTTCAGTTTTAACCTTTTAAAACTTACAAGCAAAAAAACAGTAATTTTTGAAATGCTTCTAAAAGAATATTCTATTTTTAAAATTTTAAAATAAAAATCGGATCAAATAAATTGATCGTTATATTAATATTTAAAAAAACACTTAAAAAACTTTTGAAACATATTTAAAATTTCGCTTTGGATAACAAAAAAAATGACCCAAATTAATAAAGATTTTTTAGTAAATCACTATAATTGTATTAGAAATAAGTAAAGAAAAACCATTAAATATTTAGTTTTAAAAAAAATTTTTGGATTTTTTGATAGATGTTTATGTAAATTTTACCTGAAAAGTAGTGGATAGTGGGGAGGCTCTCATTTCCTTTTCAAATATCTTTTTGAGCAACAGCTCCGATCTGACAGAGAAGCTACTGCATCGAGTTGATTATCTACACTGCAAATTTTTCCCAGTCGAAACCGGTCCCCCATTATTTCATGAAAGGGGTTTAAACATATGCCCCGACACCGGTTCTTTAAGCGTTATACTCATTATAGATGCAAATCTATAGAAAATCAGAAGACCTTTGTTTCTACAACAAGAATACAATTTTAGATAATAACTGATTGCTGTAACAGCTTTTAGAAGCTTTTGATATGCAGCCGTGACATTTTTTCTCGTAATAAATTTTTTTTCCACATTTTCAACTTGGTTAAATTGTCTCTGTGCCAGATCAGACAGTAACAGTTTAATTTGATATCGGTGATGAGTTGAATTAACTTTGTTTTCTATTAATAAATCTAAAAGATATAATTTTTTTTCTCTTGACCAAAGTCAGTCATTGAGCCAAATTTTTGAGTTTATTTTTTTTACTTAAAAGCACTAATAATACCATTTGGACATTTTTTCTATTCTCTCTTTAAAAATTCGCGATATTTTTCTTAATTTTCAAAAAAGATTAAAAATTTAATTCAAAAGGTTAGATGAACTTTTTCTTATATATTTGTTTTCAAAATTAATAAAGCATCCTAATAATTAAATTAAAAATTTCAATAATTTAAAAAAAATCATATTTAAAATGATATATAGAAAAGAAACTGATCTGCATTGTCTAAATATGGATCATATTCAACCAAGTCTAAAATTGAGGGAAAGCTATACAATAAAAGGTGAATTTAAAAAAAATCTTGATTAGCTAGTAAATTTTTTAAACAAGTCAGTGCTTCAAGTGTTAAATTTTTGAGCTTTTCATTGTAGTTCTAAGTAATTGAACAATTTTAGAAAAAACTAATCGACTTATAATGTAGACTAATTGGAGATGGTCTTTAAATTATTCGACATAGAATAATAATTTTGTTATTATTTATCTTTGAATAAAAAAATCTAAAGATAACATTTGTATGGTCAATAATAATAAGAATATTAAAAAAACTGTTTTACTTTAATTAAAAAAAATTTTGCTGCATATTTCTAAAATTATCAGTAACAAGAGAAGAACAAAAATTTTTAATTATAACCTTAATTAAAAAATACATTTATCTAAGAAACCTTTTTTAATATGAAAAAAATTATTTTAAAAATTATTTTCGATAAAAGCCAAACAGAAATTATTTTACTGTTAGAATTTCAAAATGAGATGGATCTTCAAACTTTTCAAATTGTGCTTATTCATATTCAATACATTTTATTTTATGCTCGGTCTGGGACTCTTAATTGGAGCTGTTTTCCTTTACCTTAATCCAAATCATGTAAACGAACTAATAAAAGAAGAATATGGAAAAGAATATTTGGAATTCATGTACTTCATTTGTGCTTTTTCAATTTTTTTGCTAATAGTTGGCTTTGTAGGATGTTCTGGTATTTTGAGCGAAAAAAGTTGGATCTTATTTATTTATTTTGGAATGCTATTTACTATTTTTATCCTTCAGTTTTCAGTAGCTATTTATCTTTATATCAAAAGTATCAACTATTTTAAAGAGTTTAAGGAGCGAATTTTACATCTAATCAAGTATCAATATGGTCACAGTTCAGTGCATTCAAGAGCAATGGATTACTTGCATTACAATTTTAAATGTTGTGGATGGAATTCTCCAAAGGACTGGTACGAGTCGTCCTATACGGATCCCAAATCGGCTTTTAAAACAAACAACAATGTCATCACCATTTCTCCAAGCTATATTTACAAAATTCCACATTCATGCTGTGTTAACAATTATGATTTGACCTGTGTTTTAATGAACAAATTTCATGAAGTTGGATGCGAAAATCTAGTTAAAAACTATTATATGAAAATAGAGATTTATGTGGCCTGGTCTATTGCATTCCTGAATTTGTTTCAATTAATATTGCTAGTTTTATCGTTGTATTTATTGTGTATGATATTTTTTGATAAGAAAGATCAAGAAAAATCTGTTTGGCAAAATGCTGAATCAAATGCTTATGAAAATTTTGGGAGATCGGAAAACGACAATGACCAACTCTATATGACGAGCTATTATTTATAAATTAATAATAAAAATTTTGATTTTTTTTTAAAATTTTTTTCAATTAAAACCAAAAAAAATAACAGAATAAATAAAAATGTAACTTTAAAAAATTATTTGAAACAATCATTATTAAAGAACAATCATAATTTTATTTGATTTAAATTAAATCATTAATTGAATAAATAAATTAATTTGTTGAATTAAATTGATAAAATTAATTAATCAATAATTACTAGTAAATTACTAAGAATTTCAAAATTAACTGTTATTCAGAAGAAAAATATGAACAATATTTTAACTAGTTAAACAAAAAATTTCAAGAGAAAAAAAATCTTTATTTAACTTTATTTTCAATAAAATTATAAAATAAAGCTGAGTTTAAATTTTAAAAACTCGTGAAATAATTAAATATATTAAAAAATAAATATAAATGCTTTTAAACAATAAAAGATAAGGTTTTTTTAATTAGATTATTAAATTCTCTAAAAAAATAATTAACTAAAAAACAAGAAATATTCTTTATTAAAATGGACTTTTGATTTGGTTTAATACAACTCGGCTGTTTTAACTCGTTTACAACTAAGATCAATTGGTTCTTCGTCCTCTTTTTTATTGTAGTAAGAAGAGGACGAGCTGGACGAAGAAGGCGAAATAATGCCATTTGCCTCGTTAAAAGATCGCTTATGAGACAGACTAGTTTGCAATTGATTTTTAGAACATGAGCTAATTGATGAATTGGACGATGTTGATGGCGACGGCGATGCCGGATTTGTCTGCTTTTTTTGTTTGTTTGGCGACTCATCGTTGTGTTCAGAAGTGCTTGTTGTTGACAATGGCGATGTTGAGAGAGAACTCGATGCCGAATTTGACAAATCAATTGCTTGTTGTTGACCAGCCAGCAGTAGAGGCAACATTGCCAAGTATTGTTGATAAAAATTTGGATTTGATTGACCAGATTGAAGCAATTGATGCATGTAGTGTTGTTGAATGTTTGTCGTGAGTGCTGAAATGGGCGAGCACTGTGTTGGTGATGTGGACGATGAAGAGGAGGCGGTCGACGATGATGAAAATTTTGTCATGAACGGATTAAATTGAGACAATGCGGACAAATTGAACAAATTGTTTGGCTGTTGACCAGCAGACAAAGCGGCCGTAAATGCGGCTGCTGCTGAGCTCGCATCGAAAATATTTGATTGACTTGTTTGTTGCCAATTGCTTGCCAAATGACTAGTTGTTTGTTTGCCGAGTAGTTTTTTGTTTTGAATTATATTTTTTGATGAATATTTTGGACTAGAGTTGGCCATTAGTGGCGATGATGAATGATTGTTCGTTTTAAACGCTGTTTGTTGTTGTTGTTGTTGAACGGCAGCCAAAAGACTTGCAGCTAAATTTTGCGAGTTTTGAGTCATAGATTCACAAGTTTTCTTGTGCTTGTTTAGCGCTAATTGAGACGAAAACGAACTTGTACAATTGCTACATTTGAATAGTGAAGACATATTTTGTCCCATGTTTGTTTTTTGTCTTGAAGGTGTTGTGGACGCACCATTATTGCCAGTCATATGTGAACGTTTGTGTCTGCATAAATTGGAGAATTGAGTATACGCTTTGTAGCATATTTCACACACAAATGGCTTAACACTTGAATGTATGTGCATGTGTTGTTTAAGGCCTGATGGTGTAGTAAATTGTTTGCCACATTCAGGACATGCATTAGCTGGGTTTTCAATTTTGTAAACTCCAGGTAATAAAATTGCTTCTTTTGTTTTTTCAGTTTCTTTTTCACTCATTTCTTCGTTGGTAAAAAAACTATTTTCGTCATTAGCCTCCTCATATTCCTCAAAGTTGTTGTCTTCATTATGTACAGAATTGTATTCATTATATTCGTCTTCTTGGCTTGTTTGATTTACTTCTTCATCATACGAGGACTGAGTCGAATTAGCTTCGATCTCGTCCATGTCTTGTTCATGTAAAACGCTCATTTTTAGCTTGAAACAAAATCAAATCTAAATAATAATAAATTAATTAAATACTTAAGCTTTTTTTTTCAAATCATTTTAAAATTTTAAAAAATATATAAAAAATTAAGTTCTAATTTTCAAACATTAATCTTTATTTGATTATGATCAAGCTATCATGCTTAAGTGTTTTCATTTCTTCTAATTAGGATAGGAGTTTTCACACGATCACTATTCGACTTATAAAGATTACATGAATTGGTTTTAAATGAGAGAACATTATACATAATTTTTTTATACGTATAGGAAAAGCACTTTGTTTAAATCTAAAAACTATCTTCTTTTTTTCTCGATCAGATTATCCTTTTTAGCTGAATTTATTCAAAATTGAATTTTTGACGAAAGCAAACATTAAATTTAAATCTAGAATTTTTTTTAATCAATAAAAATAATTTACATGCAAATAATGTCATTTTTTTCTTTTTCCAAAAGAGAAATCGAGAAAGACATTTATCGCAGATAAAGAATAATTGCTTAGCATACCTCTAAAAACTTATATTTCTTGATTTTTAAAACAAACAGATCACTTTTTGTTTACATTGTCATGGCAATATAGCCCAATCAGGTATCTGATAAAAAATTAAAAATTAATTCTTTAAATAAAAATTATCTGAAAATTGCACACCACTTGAGATATACTCAAGCGTTATAATTACACAAACAATTTGGTCTACTCTTTTTGCCAACAGAAACAAATGAATAATAAAGCGAAAAAAAAAGCTTTTTTAAAAAAATTTGTTTATTAATAATTAAATTTTTATGAGTTTTTTCTTTGCTAAAAAATAGTTGGTCATTTTAAGTTGGTAATTAAACTTGAAAATTTCAATTCAACAGCATTTCATTAATTTAAATTGTTGCTCAAAAAACAAAGACGAATTTTTAAGTTATACCACAATTTTTTTTAAATGAATTAAGACAAAAAAAATAAAGAATAATTTTTTAGTCGACAAAAAAATTAAATATTTCTATTTCAAACCGCTTAGACATCAAAACATTATTTCATTAATTAGCAAAAGTAAATTTAAACCCTAAAAATATTAATTTAAGTTTTAATTTTTAGAAGTCGAAATAGCTTTTAAAATCAATAGATTTTGTATGTGAAATGCTTCAATAACTTGGATTAGTTGATTTTTCAAAAAAAATGACATGCTGAGAATGTCTTGAGGAAACAACTGTGAATTTTTCGTTTATTATTTAATTGAACCTGGAATGTGTGAGTCGAAATGCCTGCTAAACGTGGTGGTTAAATTTATTAAAACCTTTTTAATTTTTCCTTTCTCGTATACCTGAATTAAGATTCACTTGAAGTTTTGATAATTTTCTAATCAATTCTTTTTAGATTTTTACCTGTCAATACGACAAATATAATTAAAATTAATTTATTCAAAAGCATTTTATAATTTTCACTTTAAGTTTTTAAATTAAAAAATCAATCTTTTTTTTTTTAATTCAAATTTAAATTTTTCTCTTTTGTGATGTTTATTCAGTTTTTTTTTCAACTTTTCCATAGTAACAACTTTATTTTAAATATTAAGTTTTAGAAATAGCTTTAAAAATAGCTTTAAACTAGTCTCAAACCAAATAAATGATAATATTTTGACTTGTGTAAATTTTCGGCTATTTGATTTGATTATTAGATTTTTTTTCACTACTTTTCATTCATAAATCTTAAAAATAAATAGAAAAATACTACTAGCCCTAATGCGTTTTAAATTATGCTTTTCAGTATCCATTGAAATTTAGTTTTTCAATATAACTGAAAGCTTCAGTGCTGATATTTTTGTAAAAAAGCAATAGAATGATTATTAATCAAATACTTTTACTCCATTATTCTATTCGATTATCGGTTCAATCGGATTTTGATTTTTGACTTTAATTTATAAATCTAAAAACCTTGAACCAAATCTAATAATTGAAAAAATTTTAAGAAAAATTCAATCATTCTTAAAAAAAATTTTAGTTAATTTATGAATTGTTCTGAAAAATAGCTTTATAAAATAGAATTATTTTAAACAATTTATTTGAATTAAATTTTCTGTCAGTGACTTAAGTTCATTAATTTAAAAGATATTTTGGGAGCATTTTTTTTGGATATAATCTTTTATTCTGAAAGAATAGCTGGATAAACTTTTACCTTTAAATTTTCGTATTTATTCTTAAATTTATTTTCTTTATTTTTTTTTATTTCAGTGAAAGCCGAGAAGGCGATGTAAAAAAAAAAATTAAAACAAAGAAAAAATAATTTAGAAAAATAGAATGTAAATGTTAATCTATCACTTTCTCGGCCTTTTTCCATTTGTTTGCTATTCAATTGGTGAATAAGTTTTATGTATGCAATCTTTAACGATCTGTTCAGAAGGTCCCAGGTGAAAATAATGAATTGCATTTAGCCAAAGGTTTTGTTCAGTTTACTTGATCGATGCCCCTATTGAATATAGCACTATAAACCCCAGTGTCGTTTTTATACTATTTTCTAATGCTTGTATTTTCAAAATAGCTCATTCAATTTCAATATATGTTTTTTATTTGAAGGCTTAAATTTTATTTACCTAACAAAAATAATTGATTAGGATTCAATGAACTATTCCAAAGATACAAGCATTGATCAGACCTTCAAGTGCTAAGTAATATAATAGACTTAAGTGCCTTACTTTTTCAGGAACTAACAATTTTACTTTGCAGAAAATTTTGTAATGCAAACGTGAGGGTATTTTCATTAGGACAATCTCTGGGTTTTCCCAAAATTATTTTTCAATTATAGTAATAGTGTATCAATAGTCAAAATGCTGAACCTGAACGTCTGTTCCTTTAGTTTTATTTCACAAAAAAATACTGCAAATGAAGATAACTTTTAAAATCGGATCCATAAATTTTTTTCATAAATAAAGGATTAACAAAAGCCATCTTTCAATTTTATGAATTTTTTTTAAATAAAATAAACATTTAATTATTTCAAAATTCTTAAATACTTAGGATTATGGATCAAAATGGATTCTAATACATCGAAGAAGAAATCAAAATTAGTCGATTTTCAAGTATTTTATCTAGATTAAAAACCTCGGCTGATTATTAATTAAGATTTAAAATCTAGTTTAATAGAAAAATTAAATTTGTTTTCTGAAAATTTATTAGATTTTTTTAAGAATTAAAAACAAAATTCTTAGTTTTTAAAAGAAACTTTAAAATTTATTCCTATCAAAAATTTAAGTTTCATTTTTTTAAAACCTCATCGAGCCACTCTGATTTAAATTTTATAATTTACTTTTCGATTAAAATTTATAAAATATTGTTTAAAATTGAATAATTAAATAATTTAAATGCTTTTTTTAATTATTCAATTTTTTTAAATTTTTTCAGCTATTAAGAGAATATATATTTTAAAAGAAATATTTGATCTATTTTTTTCTCACTTTCAAAACCATCTCATTTTCTTAATTGCTCTTTATTATTATAAAACTCATTGTGACTAGGTCATCAGCAAAACGGTGAATATATTCATTATTTGTAATTCTTACTTGACAATAAATGGTATTCAATTGGCCTTGAGAGAGTTTAAGATTTTTTTTCCTACTTTGACCTTTTTTATTAAATTTCATCATCTTAGAATCGAATAAATTAGATTGGAAAAATATTAAATTTTTAATCAGCTTTTATATGGTTCTCTTATGCATTCTTATTTTAACTTATTCAAAGTGAAGGGTCAACTTTAGAAGCTGCCTTTGCAAAGGGAATTCTAATCAGAATCACATTAAACGCCATTTCTTTAAGCCTATTAAAGTCTCAATATGTTCATCTTTTTTTCTACTGATAATAAAAATTCTGCTTAAATTTTAATTAAGTTAATTTAAAAAAAAATAATCTTAAAAATAAATCAATAAAATAAAGAGGTTTTTTTTTGTATACCAATATGTCAAAGAGTGTTAAAATATTTTTATTAGAGAAAATTGTATGACTATTTGCGATTTGAATAAATATTAAAACTAAAAGTATCAAAAAAGGTCGAAATTATCGTGGAATTTTAGACAATTTATTTTCGGTTAATTTAAATGGAAAATTCAGAATTACTATATAGAATATTATTTGAATTATTTTGGGGAAAAGCTCATCAAATTGAAAACTCTCGACACTTCCGATCCATTTTATGTATATGCTAGATAGCCATTTATCTTAACCGAATAAGAGGTATGATATTTGTCGAGTTTTCTTTTTTTGTTTTGAATGAGCTGATTATGTCGGTTCCATTAATTCATTTAAGAGTTATTTTAGCACTAAAATAAATACATTTGATGTTTATGCATACATAAAATGTTGTTTTAATTAAGTAACTTTTTTGACATCGGCATAATTCTTCAAAATTCCATTAACTGAAAATCTGTAACAAAAACATGATGTTTTTCTAACCCAATTACCTTATCACATAGTTACGTAAACAAAATCTCATTGAGCAAACATGACATTAATTTAGCATGAAACGGACACGGTTCAAGAGGAAAATTCCATTTTATAATTAGAATAACAATGACACTTATCTCAATGAATAATCTCGAACAATAGAATTAAATCAATTATTCTCTTGCGAGATTTGAAAAAAGAAACACACAAAAAGCTTTAATATTCAAATCAATATTAAAAAGTCATTTATCTTTGATGTTTGAATTAATTGATAGCCTCGTTATCATTAAAATTCCATTTTTTTCTCTCCAACGGTAAAAATTAATTACAATTGACCGAGTCGTAATTCTTTTAAAGTTCGAGAAATCTATCAAATTCAAATTTTTTTTTTCAAAAGTGTCCTCTTTCTTTTCGAGAACACCGTTAGAAATCAAAGCCGAATATTCAGCCTCTTCAGGTCATTAAACAAAAGCTTTGATTGTTGAGAAACTAATAATTAGCTCTAGCATTCTTGCAGCGTCGTTTATCATTAGTAAAAATCAAATTTCATTCCTTTGACACTAAAAAACCTGCAATTACTTTATCTCGGAATAATAGCTTTCTCTCAGATAAATTGCCTCCTGCTAGCATTAATTAGTTGATTTTAAGATAACACCGATTAAGTTAAATCACGCAAGGGACAATTATATTCTAGCGGCACATAATTTCAATAGTAACTTATCTAATCCTGCGATCTCTTGAGCATTACTCTTATCTTTGATTGATTGGGTTATGACATACCTTAAAATCAAATTGACATTTCTCTTGTCAAATTAAGCCCCATCGATTAATTTTTGTACATTTCTCTAGATATTTAAAAAAATTAATTTATAACAAAATAATTAACGGAGAAAAATCTCTCACTGAAATTAAAAAAAATTTTAAATAACTCAAAATTTAAATAAAAAATAAAATGTCAGAAAATAGAGTATTTAAAAATTAAAATTTTAAAATAATGAGATTAAATGATGACAAAAAATTTTTTTTTTTTTTTTAAAAAGATGATAATACTTTTAATTTTTTTTTAAAGTGAATCGAGATCTTAGTTATTAGGATTTTGATTTTAGTCAAAATTTTAAATGATTAAAAAAATTTTTTTTTGAAAAAACTTTTATTTTTCAAAATTTTATATCGATAAATTAAAATTTTAAACTTTGTTAAAAATCTTAAAAAATAGTAAATATGTTTTTAAAACTCAGGAAAAAAATAAAGAAACAACCAATGAATAGATAAATCAACAAAAAAATATTAAGCAAATGAGAAAATATCAAGAAAAATAAACATAAATGAACGATAGTAAATTAACTTGAAAATAAGAAAAAAAAAATTTGTCAAAAATACATTATGAGATTTTTTTTTTAAATCTTAAATTAACATTTAAATAAACACACCAAATATTAAGAAATTAATGTATGTTTGTTGATTGATTATTTCCTCGTATCATTCTCTAAAAAAATAATTAACTAAAAAACAAGAAATATTCTTTATTAAAATGGACTTTTGATTTGGTTTAATACAACTCGGCTGTTTTAACTCGTTTACAACTAAGATCAATTGGTTCTTCGTCCTCTTTTTTATTGTAGTAAGAAGAGGACGAGCTGGACGAAGAAGGCGAAATAATGCCATTTGCCTCGTTAAAAGATCGCTTATGAGACAGACTAGTTTGCAATTGATTTTTAGAACATGAGCTAATTGATGAATTGGACGATGTTGATGGCGACGGCGATGCCGGATTTGTCTGCTTTTTTTGTTTGTTTGGCGACTCATCGTTGTGTTCAGAAGTGCTTGTTGTTGACAATGGCGATGTTGAGAGAGAACTCGATGCCGAATTTGACAAATCAATTGCTTGTTGTTGACCAGCCAGCAGTAGAGGCAACATTGCCAAGTATTGTTGATAAAAATTTGGATTTGATTGACCAGATTGAAGCAATTGATGCATGTAGTGTTGTTGAATGTTTGTCGTGAGTGCTGAAATGGGCGAGCACTGTGTTGGTGATGTGGACGATGAAGAGGAGGCGGTCGACGATGATGAAAATTTTGTCATGAACGGATTAAATTGAGACAATGCGGACAAATTGAACAAATTGTTTGGCTGTTGACCAGCAGACAAAGCGGCCGTAAATGCGGCTGCTGCTGAGCTCGCATCGAAAATATTTGATTGACTTGTTTGTTGCCAATTGCTTGCCAAATGACTAGTTGTTTGTTTGCCGAGTAGTTTTTTGTTTTGAATTATATTTTTTGATGAATATTTTGGACTAGAGTTGGCCATTAGTGGCGATGATGAATGATTGTTCGTTTTAAACGCTGTTTGTTGTTGTTGTTGTTGAACGGCAGCCAAAAGACTTGCAGCTAAATTTTGCGAGTTTTGAGTCACAGATTCACAAGTTTTCTTGTGCTTGTTTAGCGCTAATTGAGACGAAAACGAACTTGTACAATTGCTACATTTGAATAGTGAAGACATATTTTGTCCCATGTTTGTTTTTTGTCTTGAAGGTGTTGTGGACGCACCATTATTGCCAGTCATATGTGAACGTTTGTGTCTGCATAAATTGGAGAATTGAGTATACGCTTTGTAGCAAGTTTCGCATATGAACGGCTTGACACTTGAATGAATGTGCATGTGTTGTTTTAGACCAGACGAAGTACTGAATTGTTTTCCGCATTCAGGACATGTGTTTGTTGGATTGTCTGCCGAATTCACAATTGGTGATTGCACTTGTCCTTTGCTTTTAACGTTTTTGGCTTTTTTATCGTTCATTTCTTCGCTTGCAAAGGTCTGATTTTCGTCATTAGCCTCCTCATATTCCTCAAAGTTGTTGTCTTCATTATGTACAGAATTGTATTCATTATATTCGTCTTCTTGGCTTGTTTGATTTACTTCTTCATCATACGAGGACTGAGTCGAATTAGCTTCGATCTCGTCCATGTTTTGTTCATGTAAAACGCTCATTTTTAGCTTGAAACAAAATCAAATCTAAATAAAGAGAGCAACAGAGAAAAAAAATTAGTTTTAATACCATTTGAGACAAGATATTTATTTCTGAAAAGAAAAAATAATTTCTGTAGAATTAAGTTTTTACGTTCGAGAAGATAACCTGGATTTTAATATATTTTCGTCTCTTAGAATAACTCCTCCCTTGATTTGATTGGTCAGCTAAATCGTCAACTAAAAATTAAAGGTTGACATTTTTTATCTTAACATTAAAATTCCGTTGAGTTGTCATACGAATTTAAGCTAGTTACGAATAGCCAACCAGGTTAATGTTTATTACAATTTTCAGTTCATTGATTTTGATGATAATTGATTTTGGAATAATTACAGACCGGTTTTTTATCTCAATCAACACAACTGTGCTTACTCTCATTCAATACAACGCTTTGTCCTCCTAGTCTAAATGATGAATCAAAATTTATTCAAATATTCTCTAACGTGTGTATCTTTCTATTACACAATCATCCTTTTTCACTCTCTTTTAAATTACTCGCTTTTTTTTCTCTTATAAGTGTAAGTATCATGTCTATTTATGAATAGACAAGAGAAAATCAAGTTAGGACTGATGAAATTTTTAATTTTATCCAAATAGTGTTTGAGCGCGTCTCTTTGTTAGAATACCTTTTTCTTCATCAAAAATAAGGTCATGTTTTTAAAATATCCTGAGCGAATTCTTCAATGGCATCGATTTTATTCATGACTGGAATAATAATCTATTCAACAAAAATAAACCAGGCTTGCTGATTTACATTTTTCTCGACCTGTACGCGCTATTTTATCTTTCAGAAATAATTTCTAATTTTTCAAATGTGAAACAAAAATTTTTCCTAATATAAATTTAAATCACGTGACTTCAAAATCTAATCCAGTACTGTATACATGGCAGCTAGTTTAATTCAAAGAGTTTTGGTGTCTAAAATGCGTCAAAGTGTATCTATTTTTATTGGATATGATACTGATTAAATTAGCATTAGCAACCAATTATCTTATTTTGATAACTAGTAATCAAGCGAATAGATAATTTTTATTTGATTTATTTTAGGATTTGAATCAAATCAACTGTATAAACCGACAATTATCCTAGCATAGGTTTTGTATCGTCTCATTATCCGAATAATAGTGAGACGTCGAGTTAAATGACAAAAGGGATAAATTATCATTTAATGGGAGCACTATTCGTGCCGCTCTCAATCTCCTCTTTCGAGTTTATTGATTTTAGCTCCACAATACACAAGGTGTCAAAATTGACAATACCTATTTATCTTCTGTAATTAGTCATATTTGACTAACGGTTTGTTTTTCTATTCTATTATTCTTTTCCTCAAGTATAATCTATTGAAAAAATAATGAAGTGTTAGTGTAATTAACAGGCCAAGTATTTCGAAAAGTAATCATTAATACAAATTAACTATATGTACGTTCTAATACCTTGTACAAACGGAACTATGTTTACGTATGTATAAAACGTAAATTTTCTAAAATAAACATTCGTCCACCTTGCGCTACGAGTTAGTTAGCTAACTTGTGAAGAGCTTTTCACAACCTATTGTGCTATCACTAAATTATTTAATTTCTAAAATGCACTTATTCCAAAATGCTCTTGAAAACAAAAATAAAATTTGTACAGCATGAATTTGTGATAAGCCAACAAGACAAAAATACAAGGTTGTTGACCAAATTAGAATTTTATCTGTTTAGAAGATTAAATTTTGCTGCTTTTTTTTCAAACAAATATTTGAAGGACATCACCCCTAAGATTATCCGAATAGTCTTCGCCTTTGTTTAAACCCTAAAATTTGAAATTTTGTTTAGATTTTTACAAAAAAAAAGAGTAAAAAATATGATAAAAAAGTACCTGTCACAGCTAATCTAAAAAAAAATTGGATGTATCAGTTATAAAATTAGATGATCATATAGCCAAATAGATACTAAATTAAATTTTTATTCATATTCTGTTTTAAAATTAAATAAAATATTTTAAATTTGATCCTTATCCCTTTTTTTTTATTTTAAACAGTTTATTTAGATAAATGATGATTAAGATGATAAATATTGAAGCTAACGAGTAGGATTTATTGATTAATTTTTGATATTATTTTTAACTACCTTAAGCTTAGAAATTGACTGGGTCATGAGGGGTTTGTGTTATGTCTTTTTTACAAAAAAAATGACGGATAGGTTTGTAGTTTGATTAGAGTACAAGTCATTTGAGAATGTATTCATCCGACATGATCGTTGAGACCAGTCAACAATGGGCTTAATCGAAAACTGATCACGCTGAGTCACAAATATAGATAATTAAAATAAAGAATAAAGAAATGAGAGAAAAAACAGGATAATTAAGATAAATTAATACCTTTAGAACAATAACAACGGATGACAAGAGATAGAGAGAACAAAATATATTTCCCTTGATAATACTGTCATTTCTATCTTGAGTATTGATTGCTTTTTAACAAAGAGAATTTATTAATTTTGCCCGAACGAATTTGTTTCATCTAAGGTAGAAGATAGAAACGATGACAGATCGTCTCTTTCTATCATGGAAAACTAATTTCACAGGCCCAACAATAATTAAAAGATTAGACTCGATAAGTGTCTGCAAGTCAATTAAAAGATAACCAATTAAGCTTGTCATATTTATCGATTTATTGATAAGATAAATTTGATATTTTAATAAATCAGCTAAAAATTTTTAAAAAAAAAAACTTTTGAAAAAAAATCCTCAAAACAGAATTCATCTAATTTAATTAATCACACAATTAATTTGTCAACCGATACATCACAATACCAAAATTTAGATATATCTAAATGGTTAAAATTAAAAAAATATTGATTTTTCTATAGACAGAGCTCGATGGCGGATCGCCATGCCATTAATTCAGCTTAGTCAAGCTCAAGAAAATACCTATTAATGAATTGAAGCGAAATTTACGGAACATATAGCTTTAGCTATTTGTCCAATAGATTTTTCTTTGATCCTATCTATCTGTGAAATTTTATCTGCAGATTTAATTCGATGCCGGGACATAGGCGACTGTGCTTAGCATATTGATTTATTCTTGATAATCGGGGTTATTTGTGAGCAACACTAAAAAAACAATACTAGGAAAAACTCGATAAAAATCAAATGGAAAAAAAAAATCTTAAACTAATATTTTCATTTAATTATCTTCAGACCAAGAACTATAAAGGTAAATATTTGAATGATAAAGATAAGAGAAAATAATAAAAGAGAGAAAAAGAGAAATGCTGCTCTTCATTTAGACATAAAAATAATCTCGTATTTCTGTAATTTAATCCTTTTTAATTATTAGTACCTAAGAAAAATAATTGTCAAAATTCCTAAAGTTGGAATTAATTGTCTCTTTTTTCTAAACAAATAGGAAATTTTCTTCAGAAGAGATTTATCTCAAATAATACTTGAAAAGAAGATAGGAAAAAAAGGCGAATGAATAAAAAGAAAATGGAAACTAAATCTTCAGATTTAATTATCTCATTTAATTACTAGTTCCAATCGATTTTAAATCGGTTTAATGATTTTTTTTTAAAAATGCTTAAATAAACGTTTCTTAATCCGCACTTAAACGATTTAAGCGAGAGGAATTTTTTCCTCTCATTATTAATCCTGCAAACATTGTAAACTACGGAAAAAATAATTAATTTATATATATATATAGCTTTTTTGTATTCATTTATATTAAGATCTTAACAAGATCTTGTTTGAGTTGGACACAAAGTAAATTTGAAAAAAAGTTTATCTAGTTAAGTTAACTAGTGAATTAGGGATATAAAAATTAAGCACCTGACCATTAAAGCGAATTAAAAGTCAGCTGTTCACTGAACACGAAATAGAAGCGGACAGATATTAATAAGGAAAAATCAATATTTGCTCAAAAGAAAATCAAAGTAAAAGCATGCTTTATTTATAAAAAAAATAAAGAAAAAGAAAATATGACGAGGAAAATTTTATTAAGTCGCAATATTTTTGCTTGAAATTTTTATCTTTGATTAAAATGAAAAACTAATGAAAAGATAGAGATAGGAGATATTATATTTTCAATCAACTGAGCCCAATAGTCTTCGGAGTGAAAGTAACATATTGAGCAAAAGCAAACAATTCAAGCTCACCTAGTGATATGATAAAAAATTTTTAAATTGATAAAATTAAAACACCTAATAGATGCTTCATATGCAAAAGATACTTATATAATTTTTAAATTAAAAAGAGTGCTTTTGCATTCGATTTATGTGACAAGAAAAAAAAAAAGAAAAACAAATTTTATTTCAAGCTCTAATTCTTATCTGCCAAATTAAATTATTAGATGATAAGATAAGGCTGTTGTTCTGCTGTTCCTTTTGAATATAACGACAGTTTTTATCTCAATTTCAGTATGTTCGAATCAAATTTTTCCCTAATTAAATTTCAGTGTCGATCTCATGCTAACTATTATGGGCGCATCTAAAAAACCTGTTTGGGACAGATAATTATTTGAAATGAATACATACAAAACAGAGAATAAAATGGTAATTTATGATTTATGTCAACTAGCTATGAATAATTTTATTTTAATAAAAAAAAAAACTTTGTGCTATCTATTTTATCTTTTAATCTTTTGAAATTGAAATTTATTAATATAGAAAAATCAACAAAGAACTAAGAACAAATACAAATATAACTTATCTGTCGATTTTGACACTGTACTCTATTTTTTAAATTCCATGAAATTTTATCTTTCATTTTGATTTAAATAAAAAGGTATTTAAAATATTGTCATTTATTTAGTTGAGAAATCTTTTACCGCTGAGTGCAATTAGCATAAAGACTGAGGTCTATTTCTGGACAAGAGTGTATAGTACACCTGTACAGAGTTGATTTGAATAGATGATGATATGATACGATTTGTGCCAATTTCGGATAACTACCTGAGTGTTCTAACCGGACAATGTCACATAGCCGGCGAAATTTGACCATTAAGAGAGTATTATCTAGCATGAACATGGTTGAACATGGTCTCTCAGGTAACTAAGTTTTTATCCATTTAAATTCAAATTTGATTGATTGACATTGACAAATAAGATGGAATTTTAAAACTTTAAAAGCGTGTCTCTAAAGTCGATTTTTAAATCTAACTGAGCGCTACCTGATTGATTTGCATTGATAAAATATAAAGATTTCAAATATTTACTTAAATCTCTGGGAATTTAAAAAAAAAAAAACAATTTTTTTTTTCATGATTTTAAAATAAAAATTGATTTTTATGAGAATGAAAAACTTTAGACTCTATTCATGCAAATAAATTGAAAGATCTTATTGCTATTGAACGGCGTTAGTGTGGCAATTATTTGATTGATTTAAATTTTAAGGAAAACCAAAAATAAAAGAAAAAATCAACGCTGTTTAATTTTATTTTTAAATTACCTTTATCTAGAATAATTTGACAATTATTTTGCCTATCTGAATTTTAATAAAGAAATAAATACACTTGAATTACTTTAGGCCTATTATCAGCTTAAATTTTTTTCTCAAAAATAAAATCAAAAATTTAATTGTTTATATTGATACCAATGGCATGACGAACTTGAAAAATCAAAGTTTCAAATTAATTTAGTTGATAATTTTTATGTTTAATTTACAACTAGTATAAATGATAATTAATTCCTTAAGCATTTACTAAATCAAATTTCTATATGTTTATCTAAGCAAAAATCAATTTTTAAATAATCCCAGTAATGACAATGATCCGGTACACTAAAGGCAGTAATCCAATAGCTGTTTTAGTATTTTGTTCATCTCAACCTGGTTGAAATATTTGTCTGTCAAAATTAATGCATGTAAGCGCCCTTATTTTGCTTTTTTAATATATTTTTTGTTGTTATCTAAAATAAAATCATTATCATCATAGCAATAAAAATAAATATTTGTTAATTAGATTACTTAATCTTTACTTTTATTTTTTTTTTATAAAAACAAGAATGATATGATATAGAAATTAATAAAAATGACAATTGAATAGTAATATAAATGACTGAAAATTTCACTGATAAATTTAACGATGATATGGGCTGAAAACGCAAGAGCTTGTTATCTTTGAATAATAGGTCCAATTTTTAGGGAATATTAATATTAGACAAATTAAAGTTGATTTTTATTTCATGATTTTGTCCCTCTCTCTCTCTAAACTAAAAATAAAAACAGAAAAAAAAAGATATCATATTTCAAATGAGCTTATCTTTTAAATATCTATTAAAGATAAATTAAATGATAACAGAGCAAGTTTATCACCACAAATAAGTATGCGTTCAATTGCAGGCGAGGATTTTAATTATAAAAATTGTGACAAACGAGTCTAGCTTTTTTTTTTTTAAAAGACGCTTTAAAAATAGATAGAACTAAATTTTTTTCCAGCAAATTTTTAAAAAAGTAAAAAATTACCGCTAATTAAATAAAATCAATAATTTAAGGAAATTATCAACACCACTTATCTTTGGCTTTTACATATATCCTTCTTTTGTTAAAGCTCAATATTCCATATATCTATTGTAAAATCAAGCATATCTGTTTTTTTTGTCATAAAAGCTTTAAATTTAGACTAATGTTTTTATTTCCAAAATGATCCAAATGACTTAATGATAACTTTCCTATATTGAAAAATTTAAAAAGCCTCTTTGGGTGACATCGATCTCAGTTAACTTTTCCTTAGCTTCCGAATTTAGGGTTCTGGCTTAAAAAAAAACAATTTATTGAAATGATTTATTGATAAAAAAATATAACTAATATATATAGGCTTTTGATAGATTTACCTGAGCAATAAAAAACTAATTTCTGTGAAGTGATTTTTTTATAAGAAATTTTTTTCTCAAATTAGGAAATTAAAATAATTGAAAATTTAAAAAAAAAAGTTCAAAACACTAATGGATTATGACTCTTCTGGAAATAAAAATAATTAAAAGACTAATTAGAATCGATTTTTCTTACTAGTAAAAATAGCCAAAAATAAAAACAATAAACTTAAAATACTCATAGATACCTACCTAGTTCGGAAATTAGTTGAATTATGACAAAATTTAAATGAATAGAATGCCGCTAGTTAATAATCTCACTAAAAAAGACAGAATTGCTGGATCTTAGAATAAAAGAGAGCTTAATCTGGAAACAAAACTTTTTAATTTTATTCAAGTATTTATTTTTGGTAATTAATCGACTTTTAAGATAGCTTACTAAGCGACAAAAATTTCGGAACAAAAAAATCTGCTTGAGATACCAATATTAAGCTGATAGGGAACTATTAAAAGAAAATGCAAATAAGACATATAAAGAAATGAGAAAATATTTAATTATATACCTTTAAGTTGATCTGAAAAAAGTTAAATTCAGGAAGTCATTAATTTAAAATGCTTTATGTTTATTGTGAATTAGTCTTTCATCCATATGTCTTGAAATTCATAAAAATGGAAATCGACAATAAGTTTTCTGGCGAGCAACAATTAAATGAAAATTTAAAATGACAACAATAAGAATTTTATTCTCCATGGTTAATTCTCCATGGTACCTGATGAATTAAGCTTTAGCTTTAAGAAAAATTCTACTGAATATATCCCTTTTTTTGTTTGACTATGAATGATGAATCTCACGAAAAAGTTGAAATTCTATCAATTAAAAATAATTTCGTGTTGTTTTCAAATTCCCTTATTAAAAAAATTTAAAATTTTTCTTGTCTTAATTAAAAGCGAGACTATAATTCCAAAAGATTAGGATATCTTTATTAAAGTTTTATGATTAATCAAAACAAAACAAGCAGAATTTTCATTTTTAAAATCTCCTGAGTTGGCTCGACAAGCAAAATTGAACATATCAAAGTTTGTTCGTTTCAAACTTAATTTAAATTAATTAATCAGAGATTTAACTTAATTAAAAACCACTAAAAACAAAAATCACTTTAATTTGAATTATCTTTGTCGTAGCCTTCGATTTTATTCTCTATTTGGCAAGAAAAATGTTAAAAAAACACCAGACAAATTTAAAAAAAATTTAATCAATAACAAAAATTTAACATTTAATAATGTCTTGATTAATAACCCTGAATTTTATCAAACCACTCATATTTTAATTTAAAAAAATTTTTAAAAATTAAATTTATTAGCTTTCAACTTAATTTTGTTTAGATTAAAAATAATTTAATTGATCCAAAAAAAAAATTTGCGCTCAAGTATCGCTTAATAACATGAATAAAGTTAAGTTATAATTGTATTTTCAGAAAAAAAAATAAAAATATTACTTAATTATATATACATTGAAAAAAATTTATCAATTTTAATATTTTGAAAAATTTTGGTTGAATTTAATTTAAATTTTAAAGGACATTAATTTAGTAGCATCTAAATGGAAAATACCCAGGAAATTTTACTTGAATTAGATGGTAGTATTTTAATCAAAATGATTATTAAATCTTTATTTTCTTATTTGAAGAGTTTAATAACAAAAAAGATGAAAATTTAGAGATTACCCAAAATTTAGAAAACTTTCTGGAAATTGTTGCCAAAACTGGAATTTATATGTATAAATTTTGATTAAGTTTAAAGAATTTGCTTGTTTAGTTTTGTCTTCTTCAGATTTCCATGGACTAAAGTCAAAAAATTGTTCATAAAAAAAACAAAAAATGTTTTAGCTGATTTGAATTTCTCCACGTCTACTCAAACTCTTTCGCCGTCAAAAATATCCTATGCCAATCAATTAAAATCACAAATAATCGAACGCTTTGAATCGTTTAATAATGCACCTTTTACAATTCAAAGAATTAGTGAATTATTACTCAAGCCAACAAATAATTACACTCAACAAGAAAAGTATCTAAGAGGTTTAGAAAAATGTCTTATGGTAGTGACTACCATAGATTCTAATGGAAAGTAAACTTGCATAGAAAAAAAATTTTATAAATTTAATTTTTTTTTAAGTAAAATTTTAGTAGAAAATGGTTACTCAAACGGCAAAATTAGTGAATCAGAAGAAACATTTAATAAACTACCAATGACACCTAATCTAAATCAAGTTGAAATTCAAGTCAACATAGAAGAATCTGAGAAAATGGATCATGAAATTCGTGAAAATGCTTGTCTATCTAAAGATCAAGAAACTATAGAACAAACTGAGCCGATGGCACATGAAAATCAAGATACAATCGAACAAGCTGAGCCAATGGTACAGGAAAATCAAGAAATGACCAAGCAAACTGAATCAATGCTTCATGAAAATCAAAAAAATGTTGAACAGATTGATTCAATCAATGACGAAAATCGAGAAAGTGTTGAACAAACTGATTCAATCGTTCATGCAAATGTCGAACAAATTGAAGTAATGATAAATGAAAATCAAACTGAATCAAAAACGGAAGCTGAATCAATTTGAATTTTATTTCAAATATTTTATTTTTGTAATATGTAAAAAAAATTAAAATTTTTTAATTATAATAAAATTAAAATTAATTTTTTCTGATATTGGTCTTGATTTTTGTTAGAGTCTTGAAATTTTTTGAAGACTTTAATAAATAATATAAACAACGGATTTCAAAAATAAATCTAATAAAGAAATTATTTTGAGAATAAGCTATTTTCATTTTTTTTTTTTGATTATTTTATTTTATTTATTATTTTTTCAATGAACGCCTTTAAGGCGATGTTAAAAAAAAGAAAAATAAAGAAGTTTAGAGAAGTTTAAGACAGGTTTTTGAAACAGTTCTAAATAAATTGTGTAAATAACGTTAATTATGTTGTTTTTTTTTTACTTTAGTTAATTATTATTCAAGTTTTCTTTTCTCAATTTCGAACTAGGAGGCAAAAATTCAAGGTTAAAAAAAATTTAACTGTTTTTAAGTTTTTAACTGTGTATCACTCATTTTGGGTTTCTAAAAATTAAACCATTTCAATTAATGATTTTGGTGATAGATTTTTTTGTTAAAATTAGAATTCCAAAAAATCAATTTCGGAAATTAAACAAATTATCCAGAATTACAGTTTAATTAAAATTAAAATTTTTAATTTTCCTGCGAAATATCAAAATCTGTGAAAATTAGAGAATTAATAAAATCAAAGCATTGCTTTATTATAAATCTACATGTAAATTACTACTTATTAGCATTTATAAAACATTAATTTTTGTCATTATTTTTCAACTTTAAAATTTTTATTTTTTTTTTATGAACTATGTACATTTGGCCAAAAGGGAGGATTAAGTTCTATTCTAAACTGCAAAGGTTTATAACCTAAACTATATTTTTAATAAATAATTAAATACTAGTAAATTAAAATATTATTTTTGTTTACCTTTTTGATATACTCAATTCATTGATTTTTCATTTTAAAATTTAATGAAAAATCAACAAGAACTAAATTTTCACTTAATCCTAAGTATTGGATGATAGAACAGTAATAAAAATTATCTTTTTAGTAACTTAGTTACTTAATTATTTTTTCTAGACCTTAAATATTAATATTAGACCAAAATAATTAAAAATTTTCAAAGACTTAAATATTCAATTGTTGAAATTTTTATCGATTTTTTGCAAAAAATCAAATAAAAATGTTCTATTTAATTTTTAAATGAAATTTTGAAATTTATTGACAAGCTAATCATTTAAAAGAAATTAGATTTTTGAAATTATAAAATATTAGAATAATATAATATTGAGATTGCTTTTAAGCAAATGCTTAATTTAAAAAAGGAAACAAAAAAACCACGAGTAAAAAATAAAAATTAAAATTAGAAATTTAAATTGTATTAAATTACTTTCAAATTATTATCATTATTATTATTATTTAACAAATCTTATATTAATTCGGACCTTGCCAGACACCAAATTGAGAATGAGAGTTTAGGCAAAGACTGAAAATAGCAAATTGAATCTTGGTGTTGGGCGACTCAAATTTGGTGAACTAAAAAATTTTATTATAATATTAGATTTGGGAAACTCTTCCGTATCGACAGAGCCACCAAGCGTGCTATGACCTCAATCTAAAAAATTGTGAAAATATAATCTAATACTGGCACAGACTTTATACTGTTTGATTGTGCTACCATACTCAAATCATCGATCTATCCGATTATTTTTTATCTTTAGAATACTGAAATTGTTTATCACAGGACTCTGGCCCGTTTATTTTAGCGGGCTATTTTTTGGCCCGTTTAGTAACCGTTTAAAATTATACGGGCTGTCTAAGTAACCGTCACAGTTTTTACGGGCGGGCTTAGGATTTATTTTAAAAAAATTTATTTTTCAATAATCAATTAAAGATAAATTTTAAAATTTCTTACAAAAAAAGGACTGTTTCATATATTCAGGACTTATAAAATGCAAGTTAATAATCTAAACAATCAATATAAAATTTTTTTTAAAGCAATTATTGAAAATAATTTTTTATAATAAATTCTAAATTTAAACGGTTATTTTACGGGCTAAAAAGTAGCCCGAGTCCACCAGAGTCCGCCCGTAATAAACTGTCCGTTTAATATGGTCACGGTCATAGTTTTGAATAATTTTGGCCCGTTTACTGTCCGCTTGCACGGACACCAACACTAAACTTGGAACTGATGGAAAGTATCCTAAAAAAGTGTACACAGTTTCGTTTACCAACAGCAAGTTAACAATAATTTATAATCGAACGAATTCTAAAGGACTCTATGTTGTCACATCTATCAAAAACAATCAAAACACTTGAAACACCTATAGATGCTTTCAAAAGACTGGCAAATTGTACTCTAACTAATTTTATTATTCTTTTTCTTAGATTAAAGTCCTTTTTTTATTTTTGGGTTTCCATTTGCACAAACCTTTACCACGATGCATTATTTTATTTGTTTTTCTGTTCGAGCATAAGCTCCTTCAGATAAAAAAGAAAATTAAACATTTAAAAGAAAAAACGTTTAAAATATTTTAAATTTTGAATAATAAAATTTCGTTTAATACATAAAAAATTAATATTAAGATGAGAAACAAAAATAATAATTAAAGAATTGACTATTTATGCTATTGAAGGTATTGTGAAAATAAGTAAAACAAATAAGGTAATGTGAGAATCAGAAAAAGAAAAAGATTTTTTTTTTTAATTGTTTATTTATATAATTTAAAAGGCTCTGAGTAATAAAACTCCTTCAACCATCATATTTTTTACTTTAAGACAAGTTTTTGAAATTAAAAAATTAAAGGAGAAAGGTTTATGTGTACAAAAAAAAATTAATTTAAATAGGCAATTTTGTAAAAAGGAAGAATTTGATTAAAGAGAAAAAGAACTTTGTTAATTGATTAAATACGTGACGGATGAAATTTAATGACGATAATTGTAAAATCAATCAATAGTTTGTATGTTAAACATGCAAGCAGAGGATCTATAGCACAAAACCGGCTGAGGTGGGAAAAATCTTCAAAATATCTCTGCAATACGGGGTGCATGTTTAACCCTCTTCAATCAAAAAAAGACTGATTTCGACTGGGTAATAATTGCGGTGTAAATGATCAACTCAATGCAATGATATCTGTCACAAATCGGAGCAGTTGCTCAAAAAGGTACTGGAAAAGGAGATCCTTTATCTATTTTAGAGGGACCAAGGTTATGCTGTAGCAGTCTGATGCTCACAAACTAAAAATGAAATTCATTGAGATCACTGCTACGGAACTAGTTAGCAATCTAAGACAAATAACTAATGAGACTAATGAGAGACTAGAGATACTTGGACTGACCTCTCTTTCAACTTGCAGAGTTCAGGGCGAATTCATTGAGTATTTTAAGATCAATAGTGGTTTAAGCAAGGAAGATTGACACAATCCGAATAAATTAAAAAATTCATTATTTGTTGAAGGCACAGTGAATAGCGCTCGAATATGAAGTTATACATTGACCAAGCAAATTTAAACAATTAGTCAAAGAAAAAAAATTATATTTAATTCAGTTTTGAAAGACTGTAACCGTTTTGGAATAGCCAAATCAAAAAATAGTTTTAGAAAGAAATAGGACGACTTTTTTGACAGCAAGAATAAAAATCAATTAATGCAATTTATTAAATAAACTCGGTTTAGCAACCAGGCGAGCGAGGCCTTCGACCCTCATTCATTTCTGATAATTAATTTTAATAGAGTAATAATAAATTAATAAATAAATTTTACATTTAACTCTGTGAATATATAACTCATAAAAAGGATTATGTATTCTTTCAAAAATTAGACTTAATTAGATGAATTTTAATTGAGTTGTAAGTTTAAACAAATGAAAAAAAATTTTATTTAATACAAATAATTCCAAAAAAAAAATTTAATTTATTTTAGAATTCTTTTCTAATTTAATTAACACTCAAAAACCGGAGGGGTCTTTTGAACCCCTTTTGTAACTT
>PJRA01000508.1:421306-436300 GCA_016987375.1 Brachionus koreanus | reverse complement strand
ATTACGAAAGTAATTTTCTAAGAGATTGCTTAATCTGTGATCAATTTTACTAATATTTAATTTATTTTCTGCTTCATAGAATAATGATTCGGAACAGGTTTTGGGAGAAAGCTTTAGGTTGTTCTAGAAAATTACTTCTAAATTTTCTTAATAACAAAATAATAGACACTAACAAAATTGATAGTTAAACGCTATTTTTGAAAAAATAATAAAAAAATTTAGACGTTTGATTAGATATTAAATTTTATAGCTATATTAAATTTCAAAAACTAAAAAATACTAATCTTACATGAAGTGCCATATTTTGGTTGTGAATACTTGCTTGTCGACGAATAGCTCGGTTCTATGTCAATTTTTATTTTTGTTCCTTTATTATAATCGTAATTTTTTGTATCATAGCTCTTGCTCAAAAGTTTGGCATCGTCTAGTTGCTTTCGGAGCTTAGAGCACAAATTTAGTGCTGCTTTGGTCACATACTTTTGTGGTATCAACTCACAATCATCACATTTAGTCAAAGTGGTCTCATTTAACTTGTCAAAATCAATTAGATCCAGCAATTTCTGTTGTTTTTCTGAATCTATATTGTGGCTTTCTTTATTTAGCAAATCTAAAACTAAATTGGCTATACGGTCAAAAGAGGATCTCTTATGTTTTGGAATTGCCGATACTAATCTAATAAAAGTATCTATGTCCATCTTATTTTCATGTATCATATCATTAGCATATTTGTCAACTAAGTCAATTAGTTTATCGGTGTTGCTCGATTCTCGGCTGGATACGTCTCTTGCTAGATCGATCATAGCCGACGATGGCACTGAGCTTAGCTCTTTGGAATCTGACTTTAAGTCATTAATGGCGTTCCATGTCCAGGAATTAAATGCTGATCTAATTGAATGATCTGCTTTCAATTCATGCAAGACATTCATATAAATTAAGAGCCATGAAATTGAAAATTCTGGCTCCAATCTCAAATCAATTAAAGTTGAACTCAATATTTCAATTATTTTTAATTTATTTTGATTGCTAACATTTGGCTTAATTATTTCAGCAGCAATTGATTTTAAATTGGCATCTTGGGGCTGAAGTATTTGGCCAGCTATTGAAATTAAATTGTTCGGTTGTTCATTTTCAAATATTTCACCAGCAATTGATTTCAAATTTTCGCTTTTTTCTTCTTTTTCTAAAATATCACCAGCAATTTGTGCTAAATGGAATGATGGTGCCGGCTCTTTTTCCATCACCTCGCTGGCCATTGTAATCAAATTAGAAGGCTTTTCCGAATTTATAATGTCTGCAGCGATTGCATTTAAATTATTGGTTTTGGGAGCCAGGATATCAGCAGCAATGTTTATCAAGTTGAATTGTGCATTAGGTCTATCTTCAGTATCCGATTTATCTTGATTAATTTTACTTAATTCTTTGTCAACCTTTAAAACACTTGCTGCTATGGTCATAAGGTTTGAAGCATTATTATTATCTGATAATTCTTCACTATTATGTTCGTCATGGTCTTCTTCTTCTTCTAAATCATCTTTACTGATATTACTCAATTTTTTATCAACTTTTATTACACTGGCGGCAATTGCCATAAGGTTAGAGGGATTTTTCTCTGGTCTAGCATGATAATGAGGATTGAGGCCAGTGTTGAAATCAATATAGTTTTCAATAATTACTGATAGAGTGGCGCGATTAAGGCCTACTCGAGCTGCTAGCTTAACAAATTCGTTCATCCAGTCCAAGGGAAGATTGTTCAAAATTTTTAGACTATCGTCACTTAGAGAAATTCTTGTAGGCTTGTGATTTTTTGAATTGTTCTCAATTCTGTCATACACAGCTGTTGATTGCAAAAAATTATTCAAATTTTCTACCGCTGATTCAATCAATTTATTTGCCAAAGCGGATTTGTCAGCGAGATCTTTATATTTAGCTGCTTTGTCCAGCAAGACTAAAGGAAGATAAAAATCTCGTTTGGCCTTGGCCGAATAGGTTAGATCGAAAAGAATATTGTCAGAAAGCATGACCAGTCCACTGCGACCTGTGCCTCCTGTCATTTCCAAATACTCGGCAGCACACTTTACTGACACTACATTGTTCATGTTTATGTCTACTTCCTTATTGTAACAATAGTCAGCAATTATTTCAAAAGTGCTTGCTCCGCCGGGAAAATTTTCCAGCACCACTCGAGACTTGGGTCTACTTGAATCGCTTTGAAGACTTGATAAATTTTTAAAATAATTACTACGAACAAAAAGCGGAAATTTGTGCAAATGAAACTCTTGATTGTCTACAACTACGGTTATATCCGACAGTTCGCCGCTCAATCGATAACCTATACAGTCCATTTTATTTCTAAAATCTTAAAATTTTTTAAAATTATTTTAGTCTTTTTGAATTCAATAAAAATTTAATAAACGATCTAAGTTTCCAGGTGAGCTAGAATTAAAAAAATCTAAGCTGGATTCTTAAAATGCTTGAATTATTAAAAATTTATTCGAAATCATTATCCGTTGTGTTGACTTAGATTGACAAATATTTAATTAAAAGACTAAATTAGGTTCAGTCATCACTAAGCTTTTAAAACCGAATAAATAATCGGTAAAGTTGGCTTTTTATTCTGCTTGGTTTCTTTAGACATCACTTGTTTATTTAGGGTCATAATCGAAAAAACCTTAAAATTTAGTCTTTCATTGCTTTTTGAAAGCTAATTTTAGTTACTAGTTAGCTTCCATTTATTTCAGCTTGGTAAATTGAACTAATAAAAAAATTATTTTTTCTTATTTAGCTTGATTAGAAATTTTATTTCATTACATAAAAGCTTCCGTTTAGCTTAGCAAGTCGTAAATTTAATATTAGCAAATAATTTGAATGAAAAAAATTTAAGATCAGTAAAAAAATTGAATTTTTGTTTTAATTTTCGAGTTTTTCTAAACTAGCTTTTAGGTAAAAATTTGAAATTTGTCCGAAAATAATTTTTTTTTAATTTTTCTATAATCAAATGAGCAAATGAAAAAAATAAATAAATCTGTCTTTTTACATGCAAATTATCCTTATTTTCAAATAAAAACTAAATAATTAGGTTGTCTAAATCTGAAAATCAAATATTGTTTCATAATCAAAAAAATTATGTATCAAAAAGTTTTAAATAATCTTTGCATTCCATTTAATTTGAACTTTTATGCTTTTTTTGTCAAGTATGAATGCTCGGGTGCTAGTTCTAATTTTCTATAATATTTATTTACAATTATTTAATAAAAATTATCATATGATTATCAAATTGAAAAATAGAATTGATAAAAATTTAAAATTGAAATGCTAAACAATAGCTTGAAACGTTTTTAGTTGATTTTATTTGAAAAAAAAGTATATGATTTTTTGAAAAATGTATTCTGTGAAAGATGCCAACTATGTGTACTTTTTAAAAAATTAAATAAAATTTTACTAAAATTTTTTAATTATTTTGGCGTTATTGTTCTACAAAAGTAATTACAGGTATTGGTATACATAGTAAACATCCAAGCTTGGATTAATAAGGTTTCTCAATTAAAATTGAGAACTTAAAAATAGAACGCTTTAGAAATTATTTTTGCATATCCTTTTATTAAGCAAAATAAAAAAAAAAAGTTTTCATACTTTTCAAGACTAAAATTTTCAAAATGGTGAAATTAAAATTTAGTAAAGAAAAAATAAATTTTTCTTGAAGCGTTCGACTAATTATAATCATTCCAAAAATAATAAAAGTTGTCGGTTATTTAACAAGAATAAATAACCCTAAGAAAGCCCTGAAATTAACTCTTGGCTAGAAAATTTTTAACATTTAACTAAGTTGATTCAATTTATTTTCAACAAATGAAAACAAATTACTAAAACTATTGACGGACTCTATTGTTTTTTTCGTTCTTGAGTTTGTCAATATATTATTCAATAACAAAAACCTGCTAGAACAAATGAAAACTTAAAGAAAATAACTCAATTTAAATCAATTATAAAGTAATCATTAAATTTTTTCAAGTTTTAATAAATTTGTTACCTTGGTAACACGGAATTAAAATTTCTGAAGTTACTACATAATTTAGATAGTTTTATTAGACAATTAAAAAATAATTTAAGCAAAAATTTTCTAATTTCAAGCATTTGGGGCAAGCATAGATCTTAAAACAGCGTCTTCTAGACAACCGGAAACAAATTCATCTTCCGTCAAGTATCCATTTTGATCTTTGTCCAATTTGCTCATTATAGTCTTGACTCGTTCTGATGGCGAGTTTTCTCCTTTTCGGTGTTCCTCGCCTAACAAATCATAAATGGCCTCGATTATTTTTTCCATTTCTTTCTTGTCAACTTTACCATTCTTATCAACGTCATACCTGAATTAAATATAAATTTTTATTGTTTGTTTTGAAAACAAAGGTAAAATCTACATTTTAAATGCCATTGAAATTTTTTTCTTGGCATCACCTTGTGCAGTGACTGAAATTGCTATTAAAAACTCAGTGAAATCAATTTGACCACTGTTGTCCGAATCAAATACTTTAAATACATGACTACAAAATTTATCGGCTTTGCCTTGTGGGTAAAACGCTTGGTAGGCTTCAATAAATTGCTTTTTGTTCAACTGACCTTTCGGACAGTCTTTGATAAATCCTTTAATTTAAAAAAAAATTAAAAAATTTCCTCAAAAAAAAATTAAATACCTTCATGCCACTTGGTTATTTCTTCCCGTGTAAAATTAGTATTATTTAACAAAAGTTGTATTTCTTGTTCGGTTAGCTCGGCGGGATTTTTTTTCTTGTTTGACTTTGATCCTTTTCCACCCATTTTTTTAAAGCTTCCTAAAATATCTAGAATTATATGTTTATGATTTTAATTATACTTATGCGTGCTTATAAGTACTAGCTAAAATAATTGCAAATAATCCTAAAAAATGCTTAAACTCTGATCAAGGAACTTAAAGATTAGTTTTTTGAAATATTTTATTAAAATTTGTAATAGAATTGTGTAATTTTAAGTATCTGTTTTTCAACTATGTTTAAACTTTATTCTTCAAATTCAATTTAAAATAATTTAGAAGAAGCTTGATGTTTTCAAATTCAAATTAACTCTTAAATTCATCACTTTGTCTCTCATTTAAACAAATGCGTGATATGCAAAAGTAAAAGCTATATCACTAAAGAATTCACTAATTAATTTCTAGCTTTAATATAGCGCTTTTTTTGAATTCTATACACGAACTTATTGTCATTATAAAATTTTTTAAGCCATATTATAAATTGGTAAATTTGTCTGAATCTAAAAATAAATTCAACGAATAATTTCTCATAAGATGCTTTTATCATTTTCTTTTATGTATTTTTTAAACATCGTTTTTTAACAAAGAAAAATTTAAAATAAATTTGCAATTTAACTTTTAAAAGGGGAAAAATGCTAAAAATTAGTTTAATTAAAATAGAATAAACATTTGGATATTTTTTTTGCGTCTAAAATTTCAATTAAAACAGAAAAAAGAGCTTTTAATAATAAATTTAAAATATTATTTAGATTAGGTTGGAAAATAATTTTTTAAAAAGTTTATTCTATATTACTAACTCAAATTAAATATTTGAAACAACTATACATACTTTCACTAAACTCATCAATTGTACATAAATATTTTTTTCTTTTTTTTATAGAAAAATTTAAATAGCAATTTGCAAGCCATTAGAACCAACCTGGGAACACTCCAAATTATAATATAAAAAAATAACATTAATTAATTTTATAATTTTTAATAAAATAAAATATTAGAAAATGACAATTATTTGAGTCTGAAGTGTTGACTTAAACTTCTCTAATTAAATTAAAATTTTCAAATGTCAGCTTATAAATTATCGTTAAAGATTGCAGAAATTCAAATTTCGTCTAAAACTTTTTAATTGTGAATTCCAGCATAACTTTTTTTTTATCTTTTAACTGATTGAAATTAAAATGAATATAATGAATAAAATTAATTTTAATATTTTTATGTCTATTTATTTAAATATTTAATATTTTAGTAAAGATTCCAAAAAAATTATAAGTACTGGACAATGTTTAACTTTGAGAAGTGCTTTTGTCGCCTTTCTGGTCTTATTCTTTTACGTTTTTCTCTAGTTAGAACATATTTTGCAGGTGGTAGAGTTTTGAAGTATTTTTAATGAATTGAAATTCCCATCACATGTTTGTAATACTTGAAAAATACTTGAAAAACCATGTACTACATTTATCATCTAGTATATTTAACATCTAGTCAGTAAAAGCTTCTTTATTAAATTGCTCAAAAATGTTCCATCTGATATTATTTACTACTTCAAAGTCTTGGTTTGTGTTTGTTAAACATTAAATTTTCACGAATCATTTTTCTTTTTAAATATTTTATTTTTAATAAGTAAATTTTCATTTACTCAGTTAGTAATTGATTGATAAGCATTTTTCCAGAAGAATAAAAATAACTCAAAAATTAATAACTTTATTTTGATAATTAAAAATAAAAATTTTTATTAAAATTAATGCTGATCCAGCATGGACAAAACTCGATTGATTTTCTTTTTTTTCTTGAACCCCATTCTTTTACAAAGCTGAGATTAACCACATTTGAATTCATATAGTAATTATCATTATCTAAATTTTTCAAATTAAAAACTTGCATTGAATGACCTTTTTTTATCTCATTAGGTCGAAAATTAATAAAGTCTGCCTTTGAACTTGGTCTAATCCAATAAACTGACGCATCACATTTGTTTTCAATTAAAACTTGACAATTCTTTAATTTAATCAAAATTCCATTGCGTATTAACTCTCTAGTTTTAATCAGTTCAGAGTTTTCACTATATTTTTGATTATTTTTAAGGCATAAATTTAGCGTGTTATTAGCAGCTTCATTCTCTTGATACACCCAAAGTTTGTCATTAAATACGTGAAATTGTTTGCTTGATAAGCAACCATATTCCCAATAGATGATTGTACACCATCTTAGATATTTATGTGCATGAATTTTTTCCTTCACTTATTTAAAATATTTGCTTAAGAAAACGAATATTTCATAATTAAATTAAGTTACCTGAAAATTGGATTTCGTTTGTTAGAAAATGTGATTTTTCAATCAAATTTTGACATTCATCTGAGTCTAGTAATATTATAACTTTATAATGATAAAAAAATTTTTGATAATTACCTTTTTTGGACAAAGCCATGTGAAATGATCGTAACATTTTAAAATAAAAAAAGATTATATATTCACCGGTATTGAAATAATTAATCTTGACCACGACAAAAATTAAATATTTGCTGTCTAAATTTAAACTTGCTTATAAAGACAAAAATTCTTATCTAATATTTAAATATAGACAGCAAATTTGTTTAATTGTTTAATTGTAGACATTTAGTCTTTATCACAACAATTATCCCCTCTCGAAGCTGAGCATTGAAATAATCTATTTTAATAACATTTGAAAATTTCAACTCAGTTGGACGAAATCAAGTCTTGTATAATTAAGGCCTAAAATATGAATATTATGCAACCATGTCAAAAAAATACAAAATAAAAACAATGTTTTAAATTGTCACTTAATTATACCTTATGAAAACAAAGCTATTCAAAGCATACTTAATCTGTAATTTTTCAGCTGATGCACTGGTTAGAGTTAGACTATTAGAAAACATAATAATTAAGTATTGTTTTCGAACAAGCATTATCGTTTGTTAGCAAAATAAAAATATAATTATCGGCTTAGAGATAAGTCTAATTATTAGTTGTAATTTTAAGAGTTAAATATTTTTCAGTTATTTCATTTTTTTTTTATAAAAAAAATCAAGTTAATATTTTAAAAATGATTCAGTTTAGATACTTAAGAATTTTTAAAAGATTTTCAGACTTTATTTAATTTAATGCAGAATAAATTTAAATTTAAATCTAAATCTAAATATTCTTTTATAAAAATTTATTATTAATAAGAAAATATTAATACATTAAATGATGATACAAGAGATCAGATCGGTTAACTATCGAAAAACCCCAAAAACTGGGTTGTCTTGGAATAAAAAAAAAATATTAAAATGAAAATTTTACATAAACAATATTTCAATATTCAATTTAAAAGAAGAAATGTGAGTTATTAAATTACCAGAAGATGTTCTGTATGATGCATTAAATATTGATTTTTCAAAATATGAACACATTTTTTAAAAAGATTGTTTTGAAAATTCAAAAACAAATTATTTTTTCAAAGAGAACATTTGATAAGCGCGAGACGAAACAAAGTTTAAACTAGTAAATTTTTTAAAATTTTTTCTTCGTTAATAAATATTTTTTTAAAAATAATTTTTTTTTGATTCAGATCCGTGTTTTAGGTACAACTCTAAAACTGGGTTTTAATGACTCCTAAAAAAAATAGAAGTTTCAAATTTTAAGATGTTGAAAATATATGATCCGGGAAACAAACTAAATACGGAAATTTTCAATTTTGATTTTGAAAATAGACTTTAAATTTTTTTTCTGACAGTTAACCCAAAACCAAAATTTCTAGATGTTCGTGGAGTGGTAAAATGTAAATAAAATTAAATATAGAAGTTAAAAGTTAAAACATAATGTTTAATAGATAAGAGAAAAAAATGAATAATATTAAATTAAATATGTTTCTGCTTCATATTAAAAAAATAGAAAACAAAATTAGGAGAACTTTAAATTCAAAATATTAAAATAAACTTATAATTCAATGCAAATTAAAAAAAAATATTCTATCTTTGATAAATTAAAATTGGGCAACTTTTTGATACTAAACATCACTTTAATGAATAAAAAACGATTGATCTGTTTTTGGTCGACCAACATCACTAGATTTTAAATAGCTTCTTTGAGTAATTCAGGTTTACTTTTCTTCAATAGGACCAAGAAACCACCTATGAAATCTTAAAAAACTTGTTTTTCTATTAAAACAATCTTTAATTAGAAAAAATTTAACAATGAAATAATTTTTAGCTAAAAATCAAATTGTTTTGTGTTACCTAAATATTGACTTCAAATTTAAAAAGACAAATTTTTTTAGATCAGCTTAGGTTCTGTTTGCTCTGATCATTGTTCATGCAATTTTGATCGCACAATTTTTGGTCGCCTTGTAAAGCGATCATTAAAAATATTGTTAAATACAAAATGTGTTACAATTACCATGAAACTTTTTATCAAAAAATGTGTTATTATCCCCAATAAAAACCTGAAAATTGAGAGTTATATTATTTATTGTAAAGCTGGTCGAGCTTAGAGCTAATAGACTTGTTTAATATATACAAAGTTTTAATGTTTTTCAATTAAAAAAATAAAAAAGTACTTGAAATTATGAAAATTTAATTAACTTTAATAAAATAAAACAAATAATGAATACTCTCTGTTTTTTTGCAGACAATTTAGTTACATTCTTCTTTTACAGCAAAAAAAGGAACTTAGAAAATAAGATTAATAAATACTTCAAGGAACTAGACCAATAGTTTATTAAGTGAGAAATGAAGATATCAGGTTTAGAAAGATATCAGTTGGAAAGTCATGTACACTATTCTTTTCCATGTATAAGAAAGAAAGTGATAATTTTAACCTTTAAAATTAAAATTAAGGAAATAGAATCTAGAGTCAAAAATAAATTAGGTTTTTAGTTATTTAATTTGATTCTAAATTAAATGGTCAACTAGAACGTCCTAGTCTAAATATTGTACGAAATTTATTTAATTCTATAGTCGGATCAAACTAAGACTATTCTTTATCTTGCTTGAATTTTCAGAAAATAATGAGAAAATACAGATTATTCAGAAAAGTCAGATCTATCCTCAAATTAAAATATGATACTCCCTCCAACATGATGCATCACGAAACCTCTGATGAAATTAAATTACTAATAATCTCATAAGGACTTTTTGAGTTGAGTGAGAGATGTGTTAGGTCAGCACTGAGTCATTCTATTCCAATGGTCGTCAGAGCCATCAGACTGGCGGAATAATAAAAAAATGGCTTCGAATCAAGACATACCGAATATCCGACTCTATTGTGGATTTGCTGCTTAAGTATTTATTCTTTTTTTTGCTTGGAACTTCAACTTTGTAAACAAATGACAATGTAACATATTTCAATTTAATTTTCTTTTTATTTAAATTTGAATAATTAAACTTAATTTAGATTTTATCTTATATTTTATTCTGAAAAAGCTCTAGCTCGGTTTAGAAAATAAATAAATAAACTAAAATAAATAACTAATTTTTTTAAATTGAATTCTCTTGATTTAAATTTTTACCAAAAGTTTATTAATAAGTTAAATCTATTGATTTAAAAAAAAATATTATCTAATCAAAATGAACTTGTTCTTATAAAAAATAAACAAAAGCTTAAAATTATTGATTAATTGAAAATTTCATATTTTTTTCCGCATATTTTATTTTGCTTCAGTTAATCATAAATTTTAATAAAAATAAAAAATTTTAATTTTTTTTTAAATTTATTTTTTACTTAAATATAAAAAAACAAAAAATAATTTTGTTATTTTTTTATATTTCAGCTTTATGACGATTGAACACCTGCTCCGGCATTTGGTCCCTTTCGTCTTCCACCTGGACCAGCAACAACATTTACAAAACGACGATTATATTGAATACGTCTTTTGGCACGTCCGGTTTTTGGTTTTTTCTTATCTTCTTGCTTGGCTACTTTAGGTGTTTGACCTCTTACTTTACCAGCACGAGCCAACGAACCGTGAACTTTACCACCAGCAAGACCGAAATCCATATCAATAGCAGCAGTCTCGAATAGACCATAGTTAGCCAAGATTTGCTCATCTTGCATTGGTTGGCCGTTCAAGTACAAATTCATAGAATTGACATTGTTAATATTGAATGTCTTTGCAATGGCGAGCTTTAATTGCGATACTTGTTGCAAGTTGTCGCACTCGACAGCTTTGATTTCGTTACCACGAACAATCAATTGCATGATTACAGCTTTTTCTAAAAATCAATTAATTTCTTAATATAATTTATTTTAGAGAGAATTTTTTTTCAAAAAAAAATTGTTTTAAAGCATGCTATTGCAACACTGAGAGAAATTACATGCGTCCTAGACCTCATATGCCTTCTATCTCTACACATATACTAGTCCAATTTCAATTTGGTATTTACACAAACGTGCAAATTGCACCCGCATTAATTAATTAGAAAAAAAAATTAAATTTTCTTGCTAGATAAAAAAAAATTAACTTAAACTCAATTTGAAAAGACACGTCAAATACTTCGTGTCATTAATTGAAAATAATTTAAAATTTTCTTTACTTTTTTCATGCAAATTGTTTTCGTCACTTAACTTAAAGCGAAACAAAAATTTTATGCTCTGAATGGTTCGACTAAGATATTCTTTTATAGCGAAACTAGTCGCTCTGTTTTTTGTTGTTTTTTTTATTCTGCCATCATTTTTTAACTTATATGATTCATCTACGGACATAAGTGATTTTAATGATCATCCCAGGAATATTGACCACAAGCGCCTAGTTGAAAACAACGGTCAGCTTCCAAACAGATATGGAGAGAATCCAGAAAACATTGCTATTTTCAAAGAGGGCGTGCTTGGCAACTATGAACCAGTTTTAGAGCCAAGGACAGGGCCAGGAGAAGGAGGTGTTGGGGTCAATTTAGCTCCTGAAGAAAAAAGTGCCGCTGAAAGGACTGTACGCGAGTTTGGCTTTAACATGGTTGCTAGTGATAAAATTTCGCTTGACCGACGAATAAAAGATACTCGTCCTGCTGAGTGTAAATATTGGCATTATCCAGAATTATCAAAGCTCCCCAAAGCTAGTGTTGTTATAGTTTTTGTCAACGAAGGTTGGTCCACATTGATGAGAACCGTTCACAGTGTAATTAACACAAGCCCTCCTGAATTATTAGCTGATATAATTTTAGTAGATGATTACAGCAATAAAGAGCATTTGAAAGAAAAATTGGAAACTTATATTACTAGATTTAATGGAAAAGTTAAATTGACGAGAACAACCAAACGTGAGGGTCTTGTTCGTGCTAGAGTTATTGGTGCTGAGATGGCGTCTGGTGATGTAATTGTAATCTTAGACGCACATTGTGAATGTGTTGCAAATTGGTTACCACCTTTGTTGACCAGAATAGCTGTAAATAGGTAAGTTAAATCTAATTGCTTTATGTAACCAAAAACCGTAACAAAAAATTAATTGAAGAAAAATTTTAGCTGTTCCCATAGTAGATGGAATTAAATGGGATAATTTAGAACATCAAGGCTATAATAGTGATACCAAAATGGTTGGTATTTGGGAATGGGGATTTTTATATAAAGAAATGGAAATTTCAAGTAAAGATTTTTCTAAAAAAAAATACGCTTCTGAACCTACTCTGTAATTTGAGATTTTATTTGAACTCGGGTGTCATTTCTGGTTTGATTTTTAGACCATGTTGGCTAAAATTTTTCTCGCTCAACTTATTTTAAATAAAATTTTATTTTCTTAGAAAAATTGTAGCAGTACCCATAGTTGATAAGATAAGTTGGCAAAATTTAGAGCATAAATCAGTTTATAGAGAGAATACGCGCTACATTGGCGTTTTCGAATGGGGATTTTTGTACAAAGAAATGGCTTTGCCGCCATTTGAAGAAAAAACAGGCAAAAAATTCTCTGATCCTTATGGGTAATTATATTCTAATTAAGTAAAACACATGAGTTCATTTTTGTATAAAAATCCGGTTTTTGGTTAAGATTTAATTTAAGTTTTGAGAGAACTAATTTTTTTTAGAAAAACTCTCGCAGTTCCAATTGTAGACGGAATAGATTGGAATACGCTTGAGCATACTGATATTTATGGCGGTGCACTTAACCGCGGTATTTGGGAATGGGGATTTTTATACAAAGAAACTCAAGTGCCTGAAAAAGAGTCTAAAATGCACAAGCATTATTCAGAGCCTTATTGGTAAGCAATTTCAGGCTTTTAATGACACTTAAATTTAAAAATAAAACGAAAATAAATCAAATAAAATAAAGGTCTCCTACTCATGCCGGTGGTCTCTTGGCAATAGATAAAAAATGGTTCTTTGAATTAGGAGGCTATGATCCGGGCATCAAAATTTGGGGTGGTGAGCAGTACGAACTTTCATTTAAAGTATGGCAATGTGGTGGTATGGTTGAATGGGTTCCTTGTTCTCATGTAGCTCATATATACCGAGGTCCTAGGACTGAATCTGTCCATCCTCCAGATGGTAATCCGCATCAGACAAGCATTAACCATATGAGACTCGCTGAGACGTGGATGGACGAGTACAAAGAGTATTATTACATCAGAGAGCCTCAAATAAAAAGATTAGACTTTGGAGATATATCAGAACAATTGGCAATTAGAGAGAAATTACAGTGCAAATCGTTTAAATGGTTCATGGAAAATATAGCCTATGATTTGCCTAAGAAATTTCCGCTGCCTCCAAAAAATAAAGTCTGGGGCGAGGTAAGCTTTATTATCTAATTTGGATGAAGACAAATTCAAAAACGTCGATTAAGTGTCAAAATGTACAGCATAAAGTCTGTTTAGATGTAAGAGGTGCTGGTTTTGGTCAGCCAATCGGCGTTTCAGGTTGTCATCATCAGCTTGGAAACCAAGTAATTAATTTTTTTTCTTTTAATTCTCCATGACAGTGTAAAAATGCAAAACATAGAGTTTGTCTGAGCGGATGGTCGATTGATTTTGGTCAACCGTTGAGAATCAGCCGATGTCATGGAGAAGTATTAAAATGAAAAATAAAATTTAATTTTATTATTTCATTCAAGTTGTTCAGATTGAATGTTGAAGGAGAGTTATCCTCAGGTGAACATTGCTTTGTAAGTGACAGAAGTATTGTTAAGAAAAAATTTTGCCTTAACTATGAGGGTGTTTGGAATCCAACTGGAGAATGGCAATATGATTTGGTAAATTTTTATCAAAATAGATAAGCTTTTTGGTAAAATTTTTTATTTTAAATTTTATTTCTAGGACAAAAAAACAATTAAGAGTTCGAAGGAAAAAACTTGTTTGACTACAGATGGCTCAAATTTAAAGCTTGAAGAGTGCGATGATTCCAATTTAAGTCAAAAATGGGATTGGAAAGAGATTTATTATTAAAACTTCTCTATTAGACTATTTAATTCGATTTTTAAGAATATATTTTTGCAAAATTATCTTTAAAGTAGGTTATTTTAACGAAGATAATTCCAAAGTTTTAAAAGCATTTTTTCTGTTTATTTATTATTTTTTTTTATTAATAAATATTTATTAATTGTCATAACTGTTTCAATTTTTGAAATTTTAGCATTTCTTTTTTAAATTTTTTTCAATAAAATTATTTTTTAATTTATTAAGCAAACAAGTAAAAGACTGATTTTTATATAAAAAATGCAGGTGAAAAAAATCATTAACAATTAGCAGATTATGTTTTTTGATTTAATTTGAAATTAAGTGTAAGCAATTTAAAAATTTTTTTTAAATATTTTGATTTACAATCCAAACATTTTTAAATTACCATTAAGAAGATATTTTTGATTTTTTATTAAAGAAGCATATTTTATTGAGAAATTTGAGACAATAATCTAGTTTTATTTATTGAATAAATATGTATGGAACAATAGATCACATACACTGTTATTTACTGCAATATATCTGATATATAGTACATATCAGATATATATATAATTTAATAATCAAATAAAAAAATATATTATAAATTGTAAGATTATTTTTATAATATATTTTTTAATTTGATTATTAAATTAATAAGAGAAAAAGAAAAAAACACACAGAGTAAGAACATGTGAGTAGCCACGCGAAAAAAAGTTTGTCTTTTATATTTCAATTCTTGGCCTGTAAATTTGGTTTGCACAGGGCCCGTGTAGCCGAGTGGTTTGTGTGTTAGTCATGCAAGCAGAGGGTGGAGGGGTCAAAACCCACTGAGGGTGGAAAAATCTTCAAAATGTCTCTGCA
>PJRA01000508.1:388947-421270 GCA_016987375.1 Brachionus koreanus | reverse complement strand
AGCCTCTGTGTCAGATCGGAGCTGTTGCTCAAAAAGGTACTTGAAAAGGAGATGAGCTCTTCCCCATTATCCACAAGGATAGAATAGGGTAAAAAAAAAAATTTGGTTTGCCCATTCCGGGTTTTGTATAGCTTCAAGTTTCATTGGAGCACATTATTTTTATAAATGACATTTAAACCTAATTCATTTTTATAAATGTACCACCTACTCTCATGTCTTCAATTTGTTTTTGTTTTTTGGTGTAGTCGAAGTTTCACCAATATCTGTCTAAGAAGAGCTGGTTCACAAGCCCGATTGGTTTTTACCCCTTTTTGAAAAATTGAAATTCGATTTTTACCACATATAAATAAAATTTTAAAAAACGGTTTTTATTATCTAAAAATTTTGATTGTAATTTTTTTGAAAATGAATAAATTTTCAAACAAAATGTTTAATTAATCTTGATAACTTTATTTGAAATTTTATAAATCAGCCGGGCTTACTAGTCTTAATTTTTATTGAACCAAGATTAGTAATTAATATTGTTGGAAGTTTTCCAGTTAAATGCGGTAGAAACGTTTTTTCCTGAGCTGATAGATAGCTTCTTGTACTATCGTTTTAGTTTTCAGATTTCTTAACATACGCCTCTCAAAATGCTTTTTGTTTCTAACTCTATTAATACTTATTCGTCTAAAATATAAAAAGTTACGTTAAAGACTAGAATGGGTAAATTTCTACCCAAAACAACAAAAAAAATAAATAAGACAAAGAACTAGAAGGTACTTCTCATGTTCTTCAAAATCTTCACCAACTTGATGCGCATTGTAGTTAAATGTATCGAAATCATGAAAGCTCAATTTTTAAAATATTTGATAATATTGATGCTATAAAAGGTTTTAAATTTCACATTTTCGACTTTGAATCTTTGAAAAGTCTGTTTCTAAATTGATCTGTTCAAAAAATTATTTTATCAATTTAATTTTTGACCCAATTTTTAGTTTTAATAATATTAAAAAAAATAAGTTATGTAATTTATACTATTTAATTTGTTTATAAAAGGATTCTTTTATGCAATTGCCTCAATCCATGAGTTTCTTTGAATTAATCTTACAAGGTTTAGATATTTTTTTAAGTTCAAAAAATCAAATTTCTTATTTTTAAAAAAATCTATTATTTTTTTCTAAATGTCATTAAGTATTGAATATATTTTTGCATTTTAAAAGATTATTATTTGATTTATCAGAAAAGAAATTTAAAAAAAAATGAAAAAAAAAACAAATTTTCTGGATCTAAAAAAAATAAAAAAAATTATTTAAATCATATATTTATTTTAAATGCATCAATTTTGTCTCTTTTTTTAAACATTAAGTTTGCTAAAATTATCTTCTAAAGTTTGCCAGCACTTATAATACTCATTATCAAGCTTTTCACAAGTCTTATTTGCCCATTTAGTCACGGCCAAACCAAAACATGTTTCGAACATAAATGACTTTATTTAATAAAAATGTTTTAATCAAATCTTTATTAAAAAAAAACCTACCATTGTTCCCTCAGCTACTCTAACTGGCTTGAGCTCTTCGTTTACTGCATTGTTGTAGCAATCAAAATCTGGGCCATGTGGTATCATTAAATTGTGTAATGACGCACCACCAGGCTGAAAGCCTTCTTTTTTAGCCTCATAATTTCCCTTAATCAAGCCCATAAATTCACTCATACAATTTCTATGATAATAAGGTGGTCTAAACGTGTTCTCAGCTACAGACCATCTTGGAGGAAAGATTACAAAGTCAGCAATAGCAGTACCAGGTTTTAATGATGGACATGTTAGAACGGTAAATATAGATGGATCCTAAAACATATAACAATAGAAATTTTTATTACATTAAGACAAGTTTTACCGCATGATCAAAGCTAACAGTGTTGATGGTCATAAAATTTTCCAAATTATATTTATATGGCGAATAATTTCCATGCCAAGCTACTACATTGAAACACGAATGGTCCTGATGAGACTCAAACAAATTACCCTGAAATTTCAGGATAATTTTAAAATGTATTCCTTTTACATTCTCGAACCAAGCAACAGGTGTTTGAAAATCACGTGGATTGGCGAGACCATTTGCTCCGATAGGTCCTAGATATGGTAAAACAAAGTGGTTGTCAAACACCTCTAATATGTAGCCTCGTGATGTTTCCTCAACCTCAACACTAAATCGCATTCCATTCTATTAACAATAAGCTTAAATATTTTCAGAAAAAAAAAATTGTTACTTGAATGACACATATTTCATTTGGTGCAACGCACATTTTTCCAAATTCCGTCTTGATAAATAATGTTCCCTTTTGTGGAACTGATAAATGAAATTTTATTAAAAAAATTTAAAAAATAATAAAAATAATTCCTTGCCTATTAAAAAATCACCATCAGAATTACAAAACGCCTTATCAATCATTGAAACATTGCAAGAATAGACATGTATAGCAATTCCATGACGTAAACGAGCATCACCAGCGCCACATATCGTAGCCAATCCCTAAATTAAAAAATCAACATCATTTCAGTGAAATTCAACAAAAATACTTGAACAAAGTCTATTTGTTGTTCATTAGAAGGAAGATCAAATGGTTTCCATCGTAATTGATTAGGATTCGGCTCTTCTTCATTCCAATTATGAGTTATTAGACCATTTTCAATTTTCTTGAATGGATAATGTTTGACAGACGGTAAAATTCTATATAACCAGCTTCTTTTGTTGGTCTCACGCGGAGCGGTAAAAGCTGTACCAGAGAGCTGTTCCATATACAAATTATATGGTGCTTTTTGTGGGGTGTTCTGGTGTATAAATAAATGCTTTTAATATTAATTAAATTTTGATCCTAAATTACTTTTCCTTTTGGTAAAGCATTTGGATAAGATGGTGTTTCAGAAGCAAATTCGTTACCAAAACCAGATAAATACTAAAACAATGAAATAAATTAATTAAATTTCTTGACTAACATAGCTAAAATATCACCTTCAAATCAACCCATTCAGTCTTATTCATTTTTGCATAAGATTTTTGAATTTATTTCTAGTTAAAGTAATTTTGACTTGAATGTAAATTATTTTTTTATAAAAATAATATTGCATTCTAAACTTCAAGTAGGGTGTGTGTCTGTTTTTCAAAATGTTTCAGATAAGCGTTTTTTTTGCGATTTTTTTAGAAAAATAATTCTAGGATTTTCTAAAGGTATTTCAGGATAGTAATGGAAAAAGTTCAAGCATTATTTTTAAAATAATGAGTCTATTGAATAAAAATAAATTTTTTATTTTAGATTTTAAACATCAAATTTGATTTTTACTAACTAAATTATTAATTTTTGGAATAAAGCAAAAAATCAAAAAAATTTTTTTAAATTATTTTAATTTTTAAAAAAAATGTCTCCCAATATTTTTTTTTCCAATTATTGAAGTTATTCTTAAAAATTTCATAATTATTTTACTGAATGTTTATTTCAATTTTGATTTATTTGAATACGATGAATAAATTGTTTAGTTTATTTAACTTGAAAAAGATTTACTGATTGAAACTAAAACTGAAATTAAAACTGGTTTCAAATTCTTATTTTTAATTTTAGACTAAATTATGAAAAGCTTATACAAAAAAATTGTAATTCTATTAAATATCAATTAAAAAACATGCAGTAACATAAAAGAAGTTTAAGCCATTTGAATAAATAATTTGATATATATAATTCTTGGATAAAAAAATGTTTTTTAAAAAGAGAGTCTATAAATAAGTAGAGAAAACAAGAGTTTGTTTGTTAAAGCAAAAAATTAAGCTTTAAAAAACAGAACAAGCCGGACAAGAAAAAAAATGAAAAAAATCACTGTGATATTTCTTGTCGTTTTTTGTATTATAGTAGTGACAGAAAGTCAAAGATTTGGATTTAGGCCTAGCTTTAGACCATTTAGAAGACCATTTCGTCCATTTAGAAGACCATTTGGTAAAAGAGATATAAATTTGGATATAAATTCGACCGTCATAGATAATGATGATATAAAACGATTAAATGAAACAGAAACAAATGTTTGTATTTTTTCAACTAATTTTAATTTCTTAAACTGTTTCGGAGAAAATAACACTGTTGCTTGTGAAGTAACACCCAAATTGGATTCTTTAAGAAACATATCAGTAAAATTGACTAATCTGGAAATGATAGAAGACAACAATATTTTGAAATTAGTAGAAAAAGGTTCAAATTTTACCATGTCTATTCCAGATAACAATACTCAAGTTCTAGTTACTTTGAAAAATGTAGATGATTTTCCAGGACCAGGTATTTTGGTAGAAAATGATGATTGTTGGTCAAACCTTGTATTTTTTGTAAATGAATTGGAAAAAATTGATTTTAGATTAAGCCTTTTTTTGTAAAATTTAATTAAATTTTTATATTTCTACTAATTGTCACAACTGTATTTTTATCATAATTTTTTTAATAAATAAAATGATATTTAATATTCAAATATTATTTATTGCTGTCATTTTATCATTGAACAGCTTTTAATATCTTATCGAATATCATACTCATTACAAATAAGATTATCTTTTCATCAATTGATCCTTTTTAAATATATTACAGCAATCTATTAAACAAAAATATTTTGCAAAAAATTAGTTTCAAACAAACTAGAATTTGATTTTTGCTTTCTGTAAAAGATTTGGAAAAATTTGATCATATTTCTTAGAATTTTTAGTTTTGCTGTCTTTAAAAATTTAATTGTGGTATTGGAAATAAATTAGTCTTTTAAGAACATTCAACAAATGTGTGAATATAAATTTTAAATCAAACAATAGCGTCGTTTTGATTGTGAATTAATTTTCTAAACTCTTAATCATATTTTATATATTTAATACAAAAAAATTTGTTTTAAGTAAAAACAAAAAAATGAAAATAATAGGCTTAATCTTATTTACATCATATTTTTTAGTCGGAAAAATATATTGTCCGGGAGGATTTTCCCGGATACCATTTTTTAATTTTGGAGAACATTTAAATGTTGGTAAAAGAGAGATTTCTAAAAATATCAAACTATTAGATGAAACAAATTCAAGTGTTTGCTTTTATTCAACAAATTCAAATTTTTTGAGTTGTGTGGGCGAAAATGAAACAATTGCTTGTGATGTAACACCTAAATTGGATGCTTTAAGAAACATATCAGTAAAATTGACTAATCTGGAAATGATAGAAGACAACAATATTTTGAAATTAGTAGAAAAAGGTTCAAATTTTACCATGTCTATTCCAGATAACAATACTCAAGTTCTAGTTACTTTGAAAAATGTAGATGATTTTCCAGGACCAGGTATTTTGGTAGAAAATGATGATTGTTGGTCAAACCTTGTATTTTTTGTAAATGAATTGGAAAAAATTGATTTTAGATTAAGCCTTTTTTTGTAAAATTTAATTAAATTTTTATATTTCTACAAATTGTCACAATCATATTTTGTATCAGTATTTAAAAAATAATGAGTATTCGAAACTAATAAATCAATTAAAAATTATATTTTAAAATTTTTATTAATTCAAATTCGTTAAATTATTTTGATAATTCTCTTTTATATTTTTTGTTTATAATTTCTAATTATTAGTTAGCATTTATATTTAGATAATTGTATTAAAATCAGTGTTGTGCAGTGTCAATTATGACTTTAGTACACCCATAAGATTATGCCTTTTATCTCGATTAACCAAAGTATTTAATTTGCATCTTTAAAAAATAATCTTTCGAAATTATAACAGTCAGCCAAAAAAGATGATTTATAGAAGCCAAACAGCTTTTTAAAATATTAATAAAATATGAAAAGTCAAAATTCAAATTTTCGAAAAGCTCTATTCTAAAGAAAGAAAATTAAAACTATAATTGAAAAAATACAGATTTGTATAAAAACATAATTTTATTTTGGCTAGAGCTTAACAAATGTTGAAAAAAACCTTAACTTTATTAGTTTTGATTGTTCCGTTTGCTCTTTCAAGTGGAAGATTTTTCAGACGACAATTTAACTCCAGAAGATTCAAACATGGATTTTCTCGAGCATTCAAAAACGAAATAGAAAATAACATGGGATTTTTTAAGCGTGATGCCAATTTAGATTTGAACTTAACAGCAAATATTTTTGACAGAAATGATATCAAACTATTAGATGAAACAAATTCAAGTGTTTGCTTTTATTCAACAAATTCAAATTTTTTGAGTTGTGTGGGCGAAAATGAAACAATTGCTTGTGATGTAACACCTAAATTGGATGCTTTAAGAAACATATCAGTAAAATTGACTAATCTGGAAATGATAGAAGACAACAATATTTTGAAATTAGTAGAAAAAGGTTCAAATTTTACCATGTCTATTCCAGATAACAATACTCAAGTTCTAGTTACTTTGAAAAATGTAGATGATTTTCCAGGACCAGGAATATTTATTGATAGCATTGAATGCTGGTCAAATTTTATATTTTTTCTTGAAAGATCTATTAATGTGGATTTTAGGTTAAGTCTTTTTATAAACTAATGCGATTTAAATATTTCCTAAATTAATTATTAATTATTTTTAAGAATCAATAACTTATTTCAATTTTTTCTAATTTAAAAAATTAATTAAACCGTAATAAAAAATATTTTGTAAATTATTTTTTTTAATCAATTATTAAAATTCTCTTTCTAGGACAAATTGCTAGTCCCTAATCTTTTATACTAAGCTTACCATTAATTTTAAGACATAGTTTTTTAGAGAAAGCACGCTTTTAAATTTTGAAAAAACTTGATTCTTTATGGCAAATTCTTTGTTATAAACTACTATAAATTCTTAAGAATCAAATTTTTGCATTCTATTTTGAAGCATAGATCGTCTTTTATAATGAAATTTTTGGCTTTGATAGTTCTTAGTTGCTTTTGGGCTTTCGGTTCATCTCAACTAATGGCTGACCATTCACTGGGAATGGCTCATCCAATGCCTGTTATGAGTTCTGTTCCTGTTGCACATCCAGTAGCTGTGCCTGTCGCTCACCCAGTACCTGTTCCAGTTCCAGTTGCTCATCCGATGCCTGTTGCAGCTCCATTGATGGGCACTCCTTTTATTGGATTTGGACGCGGCACATTTGGTCGATTTAGAAGCTTCAGAAGAAGAAGACCATTTAACAGACGTCGTTTTTTTAAGCGTGAAAATACTAATTCTACAGAGTTTCTTGACGAAGAAGAATTCCCAGTCAATACTACATTTTGCAATTATTCTAGTGACAGAAAAATTTTATCTTGCAATGGAATGAACAGCAGCTTTGATTGTGATGTTACTCAAAAATTAACAGGCTTAGAAAAGCTCAGGTTGAGATTGTCTAGATTGGATCTCGTTCCAGCTGAAGATGATAATTTAGATGTTATAAGACTTTTTATGCCAGACTCTGACTTTACAGTTGTAGAACCTTTGAATAAAAGAAAAATAGTTTTGTCATTGTTTAACTCAAATGAGACAAATGTACCAGGCTTGATGATCAAAGACGCTCAATGCTGGAATAAGGTTATAAATTTGGTCAAAGAAAATAAAAGAGAAGACATAAAATTAGCTTTATTTTTGTAACTTAACAATATTTTTTATAAATTTTTAAAAAGTATCGCGTGAATTGTAAAAATTTTAGAATAATTTATAATCAAATTTTAGCCATAATTTTTTTAAATAATAAATTGTAATTTTAAAAAACGACTTTTTTTGTTGTAACTATGTCCTGCCGAACAAAAATTTTCAACCAAGTAAATAAATATTTGTCCTCAAAAATTATTAAATTAAAGAAAAAAAAATAAAGGCAGATGAGATTTTGCTTACTCTGGCCCAAATTGAGTCAATTAAAGACGAATTTGAAAAAATTCCCAACCTTGAAGGTTTGTACAAGTATTCACATTGAAAATTAGTCGATTATTTTATTCTAGAAAAGGAAAAAATTGTAAAAGAAGCAGTCAAGAATTTGGAAAAAGTGAGACAAAGTTTAGCAACAATTCGTTTTCGCATTCAAAGTATATTTTAAAAAAAATATTTCATTGATTTTAAATTTTTAAAATAAGACAAAGAATATGAACAATTTAATAAAAAAATAATTGCTTTAAGCATCTTTTTTAATGCCTGTTATTTTGATGATACAAAATTTGCTGAACAATCTTCAATCAAAAGCTTACAAAACGATCAGTTAGTCGTACAGTCAAAAGATCAAAAACTGCAACCATTTAAAGACTCGCAAAATTTCAAGAATTCAATGTCACAAAGTATTTTGGGAAAAAGTGAGAGCAGATCGAAAAGCCTATCTCAAAAAAGAAATTACAAAACCAATAAGAATTTTAAAGAGCCAGTTTGCTCACTAGTACCATCGGATAAAATAAAAAAAAGACCTAGCTCTTTGTCCGTATTTGAACGCTTTAAATCTAAAGAAAACCAAGAAATAAAATATAAAAATGAAAGATTGCCTAAGAAAGATTCAAATATGATTCCTCTTACAATTCCGGATAGTCAGTCCTTCAATAACAATTCAAAAAATCTGACTATCAGAATTATTCAAGACGAAGAACTAATTCCGATAGGCGACAATTTTTGGCAAAATTTATTTAATGGAAAAATAGATTTATACAATGAATTTAAACAAGATTTTGATTTTTAATTTTTATTTAATTCTTCATTTGGAATGTTTAGATAAAAATTTTCCAATGTTTGTTTGAAATAATCTTGTAATGGAACTGATTGATTTAAAATAACTTTTTGTTTTTTGAATTTTTTTTCTAGATTTATTTCATAAAGTTGTAAGTGCAATGGCACTATATCCCGTATATACTCGTTAATTTGTAAACACTGTTGTACGTGTCTGCTCAATATCTTTAATAAATTTGTTTAAAACAAAAATTTTTATCTTAAATTAAATTTTAACTTGAGGTGATGGCTTCTGGTCTCTTTGATTAGCTAGTAAAACAGGTTTATTTAAAATTGTTTTAACTCTCGGTGAATACCGATGATCTCCTATAATTGGAAATAAATTTTTCATTGCATAAAACAAAATACCATCTCCATTATCTAAAAGAAGGAATTTTTAAAATAAAAAAAAAGAATAATTGTATTCAAAAATTACGCCAAGAGGTGCTAAAACGAACTAGAGCCACATTTAAATCCTTGTTTACATCGATAATGTCATGTTCGATTTGGTAAGTTACCACCTTATTAGATTTTAATGCTTTTTTAGATGGTTCCAATACTTCGAAATTCAATAAATCATTATGAACATTTTCATAGCTTAGGTGCAAAATTTGTCTCGCATGTTTCATTGCCGGAATAAAACTGGTTATTCCGCTAAATAAAAATTTTCACATAAAAAAAATTCTAAAATTCTAAAAAAATTACTAGAATTTCAAAAAAGGAACGTGTTGCGAAGGAAACATGTCTTTCATCGTTTTCCTGGCCAAATCGAATGTATTCTTATTCGATGTAAACATAAAAATTCCAGCTTGGTCACTTAAATTTCAAGTATAAAATTAAGAAAAATATGCTTTTGTCACATATTTACTCGGTCACTATTGGAATTCTCAACACCGAAGACCATCCAAATTTTTCTTTTATGTTTTGACTAATAATAGGAATAAAACCTTTGCTATCTTTTCCCTTATCTTTAAAAATTAAAAAAAAATTAATTGAGATTAAATTAGAATTGAATACTTGATAATACAAATCCGGGAGGCTTGTTTAATAAGACTAGATTTTTATCCTTGGTAGGATGCAAGTTTTTTTGTATCAATTCAGAGAGAGAATCCACTGTTTTGAACGGATTAGCTCTTAAAAGATAATGAGCGCGATTTGATTGAATGGCAGAATTCATTTTTTTCTTCTAATTTTTAAAAATTTTGTTTTTAAAAAAAATAAAAATAGAAAATAAAAAATTAACTTAACAAAATTTTAATTTGAACAAAAATTTGACCATTTAATAAAAGTTTATTTAGTAATAGACAATTTAAAAAAAAAATTAGACAAAAAATTGAATGATAAAATTCGATTTTAAAATTTATTTTATTTTTATAGGATTTAGAATAAAAAAATTGGATTATAAATGCATATTGAATGAAACTATGGGCAATTCTTAGTGAAATTTTTGAACCTGATTCCAAGATTCTTGTTTTAATGCTTCCAAACTTGGTAAATTGACATTTTTAAATTGCAAATAGATAAAGTGAGCTTCAAATTTCTCAGTTACATTACATTTAAGAGCCTCTTCAATTCAAAACCGATATTCCTTTAGAGTATTCACTTACGGTTGATTCAAAAATTTCATCAGATTATGGTATAACTTCACGATTGCCTAAAAAAAGCGATGATGAGAGTCTTATTGCTTATAATGATTAAAAAAGCAGGTGGCAAAATTGGAAGAAAAAAAATTGAATTATTTGAGAAACTGGAACAGGTGAAGGAATAACCGAACAAGCACCAACAGCTACTCAAAATGGCTTTCATTCTTCTACCTTTGCGTTTGCTTTTATATGCGCTATAATCTACTTTGTTTTTTATTTCTTAAAAAAATTTGTCTAGAAAAGTTTTCAGGAAATTAGTAATTTTTTCTTTTACAATTAAAAAGCTAAATAAATTTAAATATTTTATTAAAAATTGATAAAATTTAAATATAAAATGAGAATTAGACTCAAAATTTTTTTTTTAGTTTGATTAAAAATTTTAAAAATTCGATTCAAAAAATTACAAAAATAGGAACAATTTAAAATTCACTTGGGTTATATTGTGAATGAAAGATAAAATATTTGACCAACAATCGTCATTTTTGATATAAATTCCAGGTTCTTGAAAATCGTCAATATTCTTTATGCTTACAACAATTTTTCGCTTATTTTTAGGAATAACAAAGGTAAAATTGGTATCTTTTTCAATCAAGTCTAAAGTAAAATTGTTTTCAACAATTTTTAAATTTGTTAATTCTAATGAGACGTTCTTCAAATTGTTCATTCTTGAAATAGCCCCGCATCCAAAAGTTTCATTAACTCCAAAACAATTTAAAAAATTTGTTTTTGTTGAATAAGTACACAGGCCGGACTTTTCTTCCAAAAATTGAATATCATGATTAAGAATATCTTCTATAGATTCCAAATTTAGATCTCTTCTTCGAATTTCACCAAGTTGTGGTTGACAATTTGCCAAATAAATGCAGATAAAACAAAACGAGATATTAGTTTTATTTAATAAATTCATTATTTCTAAATTTTTTAGTTTTGATTCAAGTAACGATCCTAAAAATTCAAAACTTATCTTCTAATTTTGAATGTTGCATATATGTTTTGTTTGAAAATTAAGTTAAGTTAAGAACAAAATTCTCTTTACATTTAATTTTTGATTTTTATCCTTCAAATTTATTTAATATTCTAATTTTTAAAATTAAAATAGATGAGAAAAATTAAAAATGATCAAGTTATCTCTTTTGACTTGCTGACTTAGACATAAGAATTTATCAAATTTACAAATTTTCTACACCTTAAAATCTAAAAAGTAAATGAGAATTTTCAGAGCGCTATTTTATATAATTTTCTATAGAAACTAAATTTAAATCTAACAAATTAATGACTAATCGGCTTTAATATAAAATAGAAACCATTCACCTGGAAATCAAAATGGTCCGGGTTTATGATTTGGGGAATAATAAAAATCTTGACAATCATAGTTACGTTAAAAAAAGGTAAATTCGGAGTTAATAAATTTCAAATAACTATTTTTTTAAGTTAAATATTTGCAATAATAAAATAATTTTCCCAATAAATTTCAAAAAAATATTCTCTTTAAACATTTGAATACAAAATTTTCAATTAAAAAATTAAAATTAAATTTTAAACTAATTTTTTTTTAATTAAATAAATAAAATAGAAGCAATATAATTAAATGGTTCAATATAGTTTAATATTTTTCTAACAGTAACATCAATAAAAAAATTTATCATTTTTGTCCAACAATCCTTGTCTTGAATTTGAATACCGTTTTCATTTAAATGATCCAACACGAAATTAATTGAATTTTTTGACTCAAGTTGATCCAATTCAAATATGTTTAATTTTATTGTTGAATAATTTTTTTTACTTATCATTAGATTACCGATCAACACTTTTGTTCCTAATTGTTTTATGTTCAAATCAGCATCACATTGAAAATTTATTTCAAAATTTTTAGAATTGTAGCCAGAACATGTTAATGAATTCATGGTATAAATGCATTCTGCGTCAGACAAATCATCTGTCAAAAATAGATACTGTTAAAAAATGCAGAAATTGATGTATATTTACATATATTATTTGTATCGCGTGTTCCACGAATATGATTAATAGGTGCACCTAATAGTCTGGCATAAGGTCTAATTCTAGATCTATGTCGTCTAAATGCTGGATAAAGCATTTCTTTATAAAAATTAATATTTTGAGATTTTGAATCAGCTAGAACTTGTGATCTAACAAAATCAAAATTGAAATTGATAAACCATAAACTCAGCAAGATTAAATAAAGCATCTAAAATTCTAAATTTTAATTCAAAATATTAATTTTATCTTGATACTTAAAATAGATGAATGTAAAACCTTAAACTTAAGCTAATTTTCTTTGTTCACTTAGTAATACTTTCTGTGAATTATACTTAAAGCTATTAATACAAATCAAAAAGTTTAATAAATTTAAATCTCTCTCAAAATAATCTTGACTAAAAAAATAAGCTTTCTCTAAAATAAATAAAATAAAATCAAATAATTATTTTTGTTTACATTGTTTGTCAGCATTTCGAGCGCCTCTAATTCTTTTTATTGGTGAACCTCTGTTGTTATGATTTGGTCTTATTCTTCCTCTATGCCTTCGAAAAGCTGGATAAAGCATTTCCTTGTAAAAATTAATAAAACTCGACTTTGAATCGGCCAAGGCCTGGCAATTAGATTTTTTAATAAATACGACTAACCAAAAAATAAGTACAAATTTTAAATTCATCATTTTAAGTTTTTTTTTATTCTAAAATCCAAGATTATTAATAATTTAATGCATTTTATTTAAAGCTGAATTTATAATGTAAAGTGAATTGCTCGTGATTATTACTAAGCATTTTCTAGAATTTAACTTGTATTTTTTAGTATTCTCATAAAATGAAAAAAATTGCACAAAAAAAAATTTTTTGAAAAATTTGGCTTTTTTAAAATTTTTGAGCTTAAAAATTGTAATGTAAACCCATTAAATTCATATTTTTTAGGAAGGTCAACTATCAATTTTTCAGTTCGCTTGGTCAAAGTTTTTTTTGTGACGCAATATATTATGTTATAACTCACATTATTATATATTGATATTATTTAACAAAGCTTTTAGTTTTTTTTACATTTTCATAATTATAAATTAAAAATATTCTTTAAAAATTCATCACTAAAAAGTATTCATCACTTTTCCATCACTAAAAAGACTAGAACCTAAATGTCTTTTTTGTATTTTTTTATTAATTCAATAATTCAATATTTGAACCCTCAATTTATCAAAAAAATTGGTTAATTGTAAATTTTATTATTTTGAGTAAAAAAATTCAAATATTAAAATATCGGTAAATAAATAGCTCATAAATGCAAGTCAATACAAGATTTGACTTTGAAAAGACTTGAAGATCCCTTTTATTTTTTACTTTTGCGCATGTCTGATTTAAAAGTATCAATAAAACTACATCAGATGATATTGAACTTAATAGTATTGAAGTACGCTTTGATAATTTTTAAAATATTCAAAAATAATTTTTTACATGTGTTTATTAGGGAATTGGTTAAAGAATATTTTTGCGCTTTTGTTAATAGCTCTAGACCTTGTAAGAATAAAACACCTTTGTGCAATGAGCTCGGTCAATGGTTGGAAGATAAAGGAATTTTTCTTTAACTTTTGTTCCATTTGTGTTTGTAACTTTGTTTTGTCATTTGTGTTTTTTATTATGCAATCACTAAAGCTCATTATTTCGTTTATTTTTCCCATACATTGATGATAAGAGTTTTATAACTCAGAGTCTTTTATAAAATTTTAAATTTACTCTTAAAAAAACATCAGCTTAATCAAAAGAGCACTTTTTTCAGAAATAATTTAACTACTGTAAATCAAATATAAATCAAAAAGAAAGTCAACTTAAAATTAATTTTTTCTAACTATTTTTTAAAAATTTATTTACAGTATTTAATCTTTTTTAAATTAATTTTTGAATAAAAAAATGAAGTAATTATTAAGGTTCTATTTAAAGTAAAAGATTGGATTATTTATAATAAAAAAATGTAAAAAAATCAACTTTGTGAATCACAAGTGATTCAAAATTTTTTCTTCTATTTATTTTGGATATTTTAATTTCTTTTAATGTTTATTTTTTTTAGAAAAATAAATAATTCTTAAAAATTAACCTCCAAAAAAATATTAATTACTAAAAAATTTATATTTAAAAATCGAAAAAAAACAACAAGATGTCAACAAATTTCTTAGCACCAAATGAGACAGATTTACGCCTAAATTTCTTCTTCTTTATAATTGTGCAATATATATAATGTTTCGTCAAAATTTTCCTTTGCTGAACGAATTTTGTTCTCCAAAGCGACTGCTATGTTCAAATTTTGACATGGAATTTTGAACTGCTTGTCACCATCAAGATGTAGTATCACATTTGCATAGCTCTTATTTTCGGACACACTAGTGCCTCTATTTCCTTTTAGCTGTTCATATCTATACTCATACAACACATTGATATTTGACTCAATATCTCTCACAAAAAGAATTCTTCTGTCTGTAACCAAAATCTAAATAAATTGTTAAAATAGCTTAATTTAACAGAATCGAAAAAAAAATTTTCTTACAATGTTCTGTTCAGTTTTGTCATTCGATCTAATTTGTTCCATTGCAATAAACTTTTCACTCAGATCCAAGTCGTTAACTTGATAGAGAATTTTTTGTCCATTGGCATCGAATCGCGAAAAAAGACTTAGCAATCCACCGGATGTTGAACAACATCGACTTTCTCTAATTTTGGGAAGTTCCATTTTGCTTCCAGTTTTGGAAGTTTCCTTTATTGCAGAGGCTATTCCAGTGGCAAAATCGAGAACTCCAACAACCGGCTTTGACACGGTTCCGACTGCTCCACGCATCAAACCCGTAAAAGCTCCGCTTAATCCGTCTTTGCTGAATCCTTGATAAGTCTGAGTGCCCAAAGAGATCATTCCTCCGAATACCCCTGCTGCAAAGCCCAATGCACCACCAAACAAATGATCCATTGAACCATTACTATACAAAGTTCTTATCTGTTCTCTTACCTGCTGATAATTCTCATCCATTGTCAAACCATTCAGCTCGTCTGAAAGTGAACCAGAAAATTTCGAAACTGAATTTGCCACACCATGAGTTATTGAAAAGACAAAATCTGGTACATGTCCATTCGATATCACATTGGTAAGGCTCTCTTTAAAGTCAACAACAAGTCCGATTGGATTGCCCAAAAAGTCAACTGATCCTAAAATTCGAATGGCATGCGATCGCAGCTCTTGGCCATAGTGTTTACTAATCAATTTAATCAAGCAATTAGCTGTGTCATGCTCATTGATGATTATAAAAGGCTTGCAAACAATTGCTGCATTCTCAAATTGAACTAGTGGAATTCCAAGATCAGACTTAACTTTTTGCAAATCGGCATCTAATTTAATTGTTTTGTAAACACTTAAGCTCAAACGAATCTCAGAAATAAACAGTTTTGTAAATGAGAATCTAAGCGTTTGAGATTCGCTTAGCAATTTTCCAATTTGATTGCGATAATAGGAAGCATTTGATTCAATAGATAAGCTTTGTTTTCGTTCAGGCAATTGTTTTGTCGCATGCAAAAATTGAAACAATTTCCACAGCAGTTTTTCTTCCAATTGAACATTGAAATCAAGCAAATCAACAATTAAATGCTCGACAAAAATAGGCGAATGATTTGGACGGAATTTGCGCAAAAAATCTATTTTCAGAGCAAGATCATGTTTGGCACCAGTTTGAATTGAATAGGCCAAATTTTGTCTAGACGCATCGACTAATTGATTGCACACTTGAATACTTTGTATTCCGATAATAAATTTTTGTTCACTTTGACTCTGATCAAGTGATAGCTCAATAGATTTAAAATAAGCGTACAATAGCTCTTCGTATTCTTGATGCTTCCAATTAATTAACGACAAGCCAATTCCTCCGCTTAGATTTACATACACCTCAAAAGACTTTTGCATCGGTTTGCTCTCGTCCGACTTTTCCCAATTGATGGATAAATAGGATTTGTTTTTGACATTGGAAATTCTTATTAGCCGAGAGGGTCCATCGGAAATCATAGACACCGATACTTGACCAGAGCCCTGTCTCAATTGTTGCTTGATAACTCGGTAAGTGGTTTTAGTTGCAGGTCCTAGGACAACCTCGGATTTATGCTTTAGATCACCGATTACTTGCAAACACATGTTTTTAACATTGCAGCAAAGCTTGCCGTTCGGATCGAAAAACCAGCACTGGGTGTTGCGACGACGAGGATCGGGACGGCTTAGAGAAAGTGACATAAAACTCTGAGGTCTAGGAGCTATTTCTTCAATGTCGAGAACATAGCTCGTTGCTAGATCGAGCGGGGCACCCATTTCTCTGGGCGGCGATCTCATAACATGCACCAAATGGCCCTCCTGACTTAAGCTCCACAATTGATTCCGGTTATAGGTTTGTTTATAGTCCAAATAAATCTTGTTGCCCGAACAAGTTAGCACCAATTCTTGTTCGGACTTTAGCTCATCTGTTTCGGTATGCTGGCTATCCAATTTGGTAAAGACGACATAAAAATAGTCTTCGTAGAAGAGTGTTTTTTTTTCTTCACTTATGGCTAGATCAAGCAAAGCACTGGTGCCGCCTTTGACGCCAATTATCAATTTTTTTTCAAAAATTTGCTCGTCCCAGCAGTAGTTAAATATTTGTCTTGATTTGATTAATATTTGATTTGATTCTTCAAGAGTATTTGGTTGATAAATTTGAACTGGTACTTCGCACAGATTTTCTATTCGCACTGGAAATGGATAGTCTAAATTGTCCGTAAACACAATGTAAAATGTGCCACCGTCTAGAAAAATTTCTATTTTGAAAAAAAGAAATTCGCTTCTATTCAAATGTCGACAATTGATGTAGAAAGCGTCAATTTGATCGATTTTAAAGCCACCACACCAATTATAGCCCAAGTCGTCATTAGGTCTTAGACTAAGCAATTGATCAAGATCGGACCTAGACCAATGATACTGAGACATTGATTCTTTTAAAAGTAAAATTGAATTTTTCAATTTGGCTTCGCCTAAAGACTGGTTAGCTTTCCAATTAAGAATGTTTTCACGTTCTGGTTTTACAAAATTATATTGAGAGATAAGCAAATCACGGCTTGATTTGTTTACCAAATAGTACCGTGTGCTGAAGTACACATATGTTGTGTCTCTATGCAAGTCTTTGCCTGGTTTGATATCGATGCCAATGTAATAGACCCAGTCCGGTTTATGATACTCATCATCTGTTTCATCATAATTAACATGAACTGGTCGGTAGCTTGATCCTGAATCGAGTCCAAACGGTTTACACCATTTGGGCGTAAAAACATGTGCAGATTCTTTGTTAAATTCAATGCAGTATTTTCCAATACGCATTGAGCACGCGTACGGAGAATCACAATCATTGAAGGAGAAAAGTAGCGGCTGGGTGCTGCACACTGATTCATGCTCCTCAGATTGACCAGATGCTTCATCACAATTGTATTGTCTGAATATTAGTGGTAGTCCGGTCAGATTGAAAAAGCAGTATACAGCAGACAAATAAAGAGTTATTGGATAGACATAATTTTGGTCTATGGAATTTGTGCGCGATCCCGTTCCATTAGAGCTTTTACTAAATGTTCCTATTCTAAACTCAATTCTGCCTATTAGAAAAAGGCCACGATTTTTTTCATCAAAAAAATCAACTCGTCTAAAAACCGTATACTTTCGATTTGATGCTTGGTTATTCTGCACCAAATTACCCAACAGTTTAATTTGATTTATTTCAAGTTTTTTATGCATGTGATAATTATCTATTTCGAGATTTAATTCGACCGATTTAGATACATCAACATCGTAAAAATTTAGCAAATTGTCCGAATCAATGCGTCCATTTAATCTGTCAAAAAAGTAGCGCAATTCGATAGGTAACAAATTTCTAATTGTAAAAGCAGGCTCGATTTTTATCGAATGTCCTGGTATAAAGTCAAATTTGCGTCTCAATTTAACATCTGATTCAAACTTATGGCGTTTTATTTTAGCAAAAAAATAAAATTTTTTCTCTTTATCTTCTAGTTTACAAGTCAATGGAACATATTCAACTTGTCCCGGTTTACATTCACACAAATTCAATGAACCAGTACTAAATTCACTTTTTAAATGAGCCGGTCTTATGCTAACATTGCATGGTAAATATTTTATAGGCACTGATATCTCTTTGTCTTGGCCAATATCAAATACAATCGGTTCAAGTTTACCACATTCAATTTTACATTGCAAAGCATGGTCAAGTTTGTTTCTAATAGTAACTGGCGATTTTATCTCAATGTATTTAGTTGCATTTTGCTGCAGGGAAATGTCGAATATTATTCGACTAAGACCTTGGCCAGACATTGGATAAATATCTCTGAAATAAGTGCCAACTTTGTCCACAGTCAGTGGTCTTATTTCACACCAGTCCTCCAGTTTAACACGAATTTTGTTTCGTGACAAATTTCTAAGCTGATTATTATGGGTCTTTTGGCCGTAAAGTGATTTTTGTTTGAAAAAATTGAACTTAATAGTTGATCCAGATGCCAATTGGGTCCATTCCGAGTCAGTATCCAATTTCATAAATTGTATGGCTTGACCAGTAGAGTTAATAAGAATAAATGGATAGAACAACTTGTGGTTTTTGACTGTCAAAGTGTCAAAGTCTTTTTTCCAATTAGTCAAAGTCTCAGTCAAAATGTTGATGAACGGATTTGTCAAGTTAAAATTTAGTACATCCATTGAAGTTAGTGTGAGCACATTGGAGGCTATTTTTGACTTCCAAAACAACTTAGCCAACCATGGTTCGACCAATGGCTCCCAATCGGAAAGTAACCGATTGTAATAGTCAACATTTAGTGCAAATTCAACCGAACCATGACTTGGCGATGTAATTTTTTGATTGAGTTTAAGTTTTTTAAACTGAATATCACCTAATGGTATGTCTATATCATTACAATCATCAATAATACATACTGAAAATGAATCTATAGACACAATTAGATCATTTAAATCAATAGAGGAATTTTTATTTTTGACAGTAGAGTTGCTATTTTTATTACTATTTTCATTTTTGCTTGATTCTATTTGACATTTGACTGATTTAATCACTCTTATAAACAATTTAAAATCTAAATAAGAAAATCTAAGACGTAGTTTTTCCGCATTCATCTCAATCATATGCTTAAATTCATTTCTTTTTTTTAGCACTATGTTTAAAGTGCTTGGCTCGATAATAGACAATGCAGTTTGTTCAATGTCGTTCATTTGACATGTAAACAATTCGAAAGACTGCAATCTAGTGTCTATGGGATCTGTTTTAAGTTCACTGTATTCAAAATAAGCAGTCAATCGAAGGATTATTGCTTGTGAATGAGGTTCAGCTATTTGCTCAGCAAGAACAAAATCAGTGTTTATTAAATTTATTTTTATTTCATTAGGAACTTGTGTTTGATTGCTACTTTGAACACTTTTATTCTCATACTTTTTAATAAAGCTATTCATTTCCATTAACCAATCCATTATGGTAATGACACGACAATTATTGAACAAAATTGAGTATTTATTGGAATTTTTTTTCGATTTGTAATGCACTTCCAATTGAAGGCGCTTTGAGTCTTTTCTATCGAGAGATTTTTTTAAAAGCACATCAAAATTAGGCTCTCGCGTGTCTTTAATTTGAATTTCATTAGACACTAAATCAACGAGTTTAGTATCATCTGAGAAACTCTCAAATATTAACGATGAAATAATCAATACAGCTGATGCCAATGGTTTCTCATTTTCATTTAACAATTCAATAAAAACATTCTCCAGGTCAAAAATGAGACTTATTTTTTTCCATATGTTTGAATTAGACGAGTTTTCAGTGTAGTTTGTGAGACTAAATGCTGGATTTAAATCAGTTAGAATTTGCTCTCCTATGTTTTGATCAAGTATACCGCGAATTAGTTTATATTGTGAAAGATTTATTTTTAATTGAACTGAACTAAACTTAGAATATACATGCCAATCTGGTGAACGATGAGATATTTCGCTCTCCAAATTGCGTTCCAAATGAAATTGAATTGTATTTTCTGTTCTAAGAATTGTTCCAGTGTTCTTGAAACCGAATGAGATAAAAATTAGATCAGATGATGATAGTTTAGAATTTTCGTTCAGTACATATCGTTCTGCAGAGTACAATTGGGTGTTTCTGAATTTAACTTCTATCAAGTCTAACAAGCAATGCTTTTGATCATCATTCAAACACAACGAGTTATTTACCGAGCTTGAATTGGATAAATCGGACAAATTTAAAGGGTCTATATTTTCAGATGATTCAAATTTATTTTTTACTTCGATATTACCTTAAAAAATTCAAAAAATATTATTTTTAAATCTAGATTAAAAAAATTTTCATAATTTTAAAATTAATTTCATTTCAAAAAAAAATTCAAAAATTACTGCGGTGTTCCGCTTTTTGTACTTAATAACAATTAAGGTAGAATATTCTAAATTTACCAAATTTTACGAAGAAAGTAGTAAATTTACAATGTTTTACCAGGATTGTTGTAAAATCTAAAATTTCCGAGTCATTTAATAAGAGGGTCTTCTTGATCCTAAAGTTATTCAAGAACTAATGAGTTATACCTTATATCGCATTAAATTGAAAAGAATCCAAAAAAAACTAATCCCCTAGATGGGAATTTATTTTCTCTTTTTAAAAAAAAATAATCAGAAGCTGTTGATCAAATTAAAATTACCATGCTCAAAAATTATAATTATAAAAAAAGGTTTCAAATATTTTTAAGCAAAAAATTTTTAAAGTTAAAAGCTGATTTTAATCTCAATTGGGTTTGCTTTAACATATTAGTTATTGGGTTTGCTTCACATGAAAATGTATTCTTGTGTAAAATTATTTTATAAACAAAATATTTAAATAATAAAAAAAAAGAATAATTTTTAGCATGATCATTATATTTTGATCAAAAACTTCGATATGCCCAAAAATTTTTACGCTTTAAATTTTCTTTTCTTTTAAAATTGAATTTTTTGCGAAAATAAAATTTTTATAATTATTTAAAAACTTGAAATCTAACCTTAAACAAATGTTAGAGTTTTCTTAAAATATACTAGAAGTGTATTTTTTTAGATATTTTGATAAAAAAAAGGTTAGTTTTTAATAAACTTGAATTTAAAATATCAAACAACGAGAATGAATTCAACAATGTCGGTGGAAAAAAACAATGAAAAAGTCTACTATAGTGGTACTAAATTAATTATCCGGCTTTGTCAATATAGTTAAACTAAGTTGATCGTAGAATATTACTAATATTATTATTATTAACCCAGCTAAATAAATAAGCTTTTTTTTGACAAAATGGGATTAAAACAGAAATAGAGATCGATTTCAGCAAAAATAAAGTTTCAAAATATTCAAAATAGCGATTTATTATTTTTTAACTAGAATTACTGGAACTTAAACTAAGATTACTTGAAAAAAAAAGAATTGCTAATTTTGCATAACTTGTATTATTCATCATAACTTTTCTTATATGTATTAAAATAATAAATTAAATAATATTTTCCTTAAAAAAAAATAAATGGTATTTAAAAATGTATTACAAGTCTGGTCTTTTAGATTGTCCAGTGAAAATATTTTTAATTTATAAAAAAAATCAATTCTAAATTTCAAAATTTCAATATTTGTAAAATAATAGTAATAAATAATAATAAATAATTGTAGTAATCAGTATTCTATATCAATTCAATATTTGGCTTTTTTTATATACTAATGCTTCTTTTAAAATAGTTTTTTTAATATGCATTTTGAACAAATCATGGTAACTTTTTTTACAAAAATATGTATGTTATTTGATACGGACATCAATTTGCTTAAAATATCTTTTAACCATTCAACTAAAATTTATATTTTTTTTTCTTTGAGCCTGTCAAAACATCTTATTTTTTTTAAATTAGTTAAAAATTAGAAAAATAAGTTGTAAACTTGATTTTTAACATAAATCTGTATATTTATATCAATTAAGTAATTTTATAAAAAAAAAATTGTAAATTTATATAAGTTAAATAAAACTGGTGAAAAATAAGTTTAATTTAGTTAATGAATTAGCACACACCATTCAAAATTATTATGGAATTACAAGGATCTTAATTAAGTAACAGAAATATACAATGTATGACTTAAAGGACACAAAAATCAAAGGAATATGCTAATTTTCTATTTAAAGATATAAAGAGAAAATAAGAGTCAGAGTAAAGAGAGAACACATAAAATGAACCCTCTATTTGGGAGCGAAAACTTAATTTTGTTTATTTCTTCTATTGAAAAGGATTGACAATTTAAATAAAAATATTAATAAGCTACACTATGCACTAGGGTCATTGACAATACCAAAACAGTTGATAACGATTGTTGTAACAGAAAAATAAATATTTTGAACAAACTTTGACAAACGATTCAAATAATCTACTATTGAAAAATTGAACCCTCATCTGTTTAGCGCTGTACATTTTATTTTTTTATTATTAAAGTTATTAAATAATTCCATTAAAATTATTCTAAAACAGACAAATAAAAAAAACAACAAACCTAAATTAAATACTAGGACTTGATCCGAATCCGAATTAACAGGTATAACAATTATAGGTGATTCTGTTTGAATATCTAATTTAATTCTAGAACTGCGCTGAGGCTCAAATGAGATATTCTTTTCACCGGATGAAATAGCATTCATTTTACCCAGCGCCTCTTGTAGTTTGTTAAATTGTTGAAAATATTGGGTTAATGACGATAAAAATCTTTGAGTATGAACATATTTAACCGAATTCATGTTAAGCTTTATACTGGTGTCAAAATTTTCTCGGTTCAAAAGTTGATCCAAAGGACCTGTGTGCTTAAAAAATTCAAATGTGAGTGCTTGGTCACCTGATGTCAAAAATTTATCGGGATAAAGGCCTTGATGAGCCGAAGAATCAAATATACCAAGACTTCCTAGCTGACCATTGGCATTTAAATATTCAGGTCTTGACTCAATTAGAGCTCTAACATCGTCAATTTTTAACTTGGCAATTGGTGTATGGCTTTTCTCCTCATTTAGTTCAATACTGAATTCCTCAACCATGAATTTAATGCCAGTACTGTTTTTTTTTTCGTCTAAATTTTTAGCTTGAGATCCGATGGGATATGACTTGGCTCCAAGACCCAGCACATCTAAAACAAGTATCCATGTTTCTGGATTTACGATTAGTTTTAATCGAGAAAATTTTATGTCAATAAAGCGATTTATGTTTTGATATTTTTGATTGAAATTTGAATTTTTCTCATCAATAATTACTAAATTTATTCTAACAAGTGGATTTAGATCTTCCTCATTTATTGAAACAATGTTAGATGCTGATTCGGATATTCTAAAGCTAGTTTGCTTTGGTTTAGAATACAAATCATTATTTTCGACTGAAATTTTCGGTTTACTAAGTTCAGTTGGTAATGAAATAGACTCGCATTGATAAAATTTACTCATTTCGAGCATATTTTTTAAAAATTCATCATTTTTTTTAATTTTTTTTGATTTTCGATAATATCTCATGAAATTCATGTTTTTTCCGAGACTCGGAGCTGAAAAGCTCAAATTTTCAATTAATTGTTTGTTGAATATTTCAGGACGAATTTTAGATGAAGTGCCACTCCATAAAAGATATGCTTTATCATCACTTACAAGCAATTTATCTATCAAATGCATGGACTTTAGCGTCATTGATACATTTGTCAAATATCTATAATATTTGCTAATTCTTAATTCGTATTCTTTGAAGCACAATTCAGCTATTTGTTGACCGGCAACCTCAACATCTGCCAAAAAATCTATTTGAAGCTTTTCTATTTTAAATGATATATCCATTTTAATGCTTAAACTCTCTTCACCATCAATCTCTAAGTCATCTTCTTCACTAATTAAACAAAATATTTTCTCATATTCATTAAGACTTTCGGCTTTTTCGAACGAAGCACTCTTGAAAAAAAAATTAACAGTCATTCAAAATAAAAATAAATTAACATTGTTATACTGAATATTTAAACTTATCTAATGTATCCTTTAACTCTCTATTTCATTTTATCTTAACATACTTTATTTTATTTAATCTGAACGAGCATTAGTTCGGTACAATAAGCAAATAAATAAATAAGAAAATGGTATACTGATTTAAGAATTTTATTTTTTCATTTTTTGCATGCTCAATTTACAGTGATGCCATCAAATTTGAAACTTTGTTAGATGAAGCTGCGGTGGAGGTTGAGCTTGAGAATTTATTTAAAAAATTTTTTGAATAATAAAATTTGAAACTTCACCGCAGCTTCATCTAACAAAGTTTCAAATTTGATGGCATCACTTTCAACTTTTTGACCATTAGTTAAATAATATATTTCTTTACAATGAACTTGCCAAAATTTGTTCTAAAAAAATCTTATCTGACAGTAATTAATAAACTAATTCAATTGAAAAAATTTCGCATTGACATAGTAGAAGAAAAAATCTCGCTTTGTTTCCTTTAAAAATTCCATTGTCATTTCTAAAATATTGAAGTCAAAAGCTAATGCACATAACAGACTTGTTTATAGGTAACAGGTCTAAAGTCAAATCAAGTCATAACTTTGATTTTTTTCTCGTTCAAACTTATTTTTCTGCTATAACTTTAAATATAAGATAATATTTTTGAATAAGTTAATAAACAAAAAAAATCAAATTAAAACTTTTAAAAAATTTAAATTAGATAGATTTAAATTAAGAATGATATGTAATAAATTTTTAAATATTGACTGATTCAGAAAAAAAGAATAAATAAGATTAAAAATAGAATTAAAAAAAAATTCAAATATGAAAATTTGATAGATAAAAGAATTAAGTATAAAAAAAACAATGAAATTTAGAAAAAAAATTTTAACACTTGTGGCCATCAAGATGGCGAACACCATTGTCATTGGCGGTCCTTTGGCCGTCAACAAAAACTACAATTAATTTATATTGCCAATATTTTCTTTGAATTCGATCTTAATGGTCGTCTTAAATTTTAGAAGAACAGTGAGCAAAAGCAAAATTTTAAAATTTAAGGTTTGCACGTAGCAAAACTACCGCACTTTGTGAATTTAAAAGAACCGACTTTAAATAATTAATTTATTTTTTTAAATAAAATTTTTTTTTTATAAAACTGAATTGTATGAAATGCTAAAAAATTCGAGACGTGTTTTAAGCCTTTGTTTGATCATTATCTTGGTAAATTAGCGAAATGGTATTTCAAATATGCCACTTTTTTGTAGAAGAGATTATTTCCTATCAGAATTGATACAATACTATTAGGATATGCATACTTTAACATTGAGTTATTAAAGCTTGAAGAGGAAGATTTTTTTTTTTTGAATTTTTGAGGGCATCCATTCAAAAAATTTATTTTTTTACTCACCCAAACAAACAAATTTACCTAGGTTTTTAAGTATGCAGATTAATAATTTAAAGTTGGTTCTTTTAAATTCAGATAGTGGGGTAGTTTATACTAGACGCTAACCTTAAGAAACTTTTTAATTATTTTTTACCAAAATACTATCACCAAAAATTGATCGGCTTTAGACTTTTGTTTTGTTTTTTTTTTTTTAATTCCAAAATTAACAATGTCTCTTTTTGAAAATTAGAATTAAATTTAAAAAATTTTAAATTACGTTTTTATTGTCAATAGCTGATGAATCTATGAAATGATTTTTAATCTCAATTGGTTTGCTTCTACTCTCTGACTTTTTTAAATCCATTTTTTCTTCATAGACAAGACTATCTGATATTTTGATCAATTGTTCAAGACCAAGCTTTGACAATGTAATTGAACAATTGTCTATAACCGATTGAATAACAAGTCTAGAATTTTCTCTATTATGCTCATAATTCAACTTTAAACCAATACTTGTCTTATCCATCAGATTCTCGCGTTTAACAGGATCGTAGAACAATTTGAACAAGTTGTGCACTTCTTGTTGTTGTAAAAACATTGAAAAAACAGTCATATCATTTAAACGAATGCTAAATTTAGTCAGCGAATGTTCTTTAATATCATTTTCGATAGTTATTTTGCCTAAATGAGCAACAAAATATTGGTTAGTTTCTTTCAAGCGTACTCCTACCACTGGAGTCTGAAATTGTATCTTGATTTTGATCCATTTTGAATTTTTTTTCGACAATTTGTCTTTTAAATATGTCTTTCCTTTATTAAGCATTTTGAGAGCTAATTTTGCAGCCTTGTCAGCCACTTCTTCCATTATTTTCTCATGAAATCTCATAAAATCTCTGAAACACAGCTGAAGGTCATTTATGAGCTCAGGCTTGTGCAAATAGCACAACGAAGCTATTTTCAATTCGAGCTCCTTGGCTTCCTGGCTATCGATAAACTTTTTTGAAAAATCCATGTTAAAAACTCCTCTGGACATAAATGAGCCAGTCGAAGATTTGTCCTGTAGTTGACCGATTGAGAAAACAGTTGTCGGCTTGGCCAGCAAACTGGTCACATTGAAGCCATCTATTTGAGTGCTCAGGTCCATGAATCTATCACTTGGCGCCAAAGTTAAATTAAGCAAAACTCCATCCAAAGAAAACAGGGCAACTTTACGAGCAGTTTCATCATCGTTTATTTTAAACATCAAGGCAGTCAAGCGTTTAAATCGAAAATTGATGCTTGATTTTAATTGAGATTGATCGCCGTAGCTTACTTCATTATCTGCTTTCAAATAGTTCGGCTTAATATTCAAATAAACTCCGTACAATAAAATTATAATTTCAGACAGAGTCTCTGGGTTAAGTACGAGATCAAGAGTGCTAAAACTGGCATCAATGCTTAGCTCATCATACCGTGCCATATTTTGCTCAATTTGACTAGTAATAAGCATGTTAATACAAATCAAAGGCTTTTGATAACGAGTAAATTCGTTTGTTATTTGATTAGTGATGGTGCCAGTGCTTGAATCGAGCAATACATGCTCGTGACTTGCGGCCAATAGTTGATAGTCTGGTCCGTATATTTGTCTTGCATCTATCAACAGCATATTATATAAACTCAAGCGAAAGTCTACATCAAATTTGTTGTTCATTTCTAGCATTGAGTTTATGGCATAAAACTTAAGTTCACATATGCTCTTGGGATCAATGTGGCCTAGTGTCTCATGTAGTTCGGCATTTTGTACGCTCATTGTTATATCAACTTCATTTAGCTTCAAATCCATTTGGAAAAATTTTTTCACATTTTTGTGTCTAAATGGAAGTTTAAACTTGTCCGTTTTGGTTTGTTTTTCATTTTTCTGCATTAAATTATTAAACAGTTTGCTTGTTTCATAAAGATTTATTAATTTGAAATCGTCTATATTTAATTTGAGCAGTTTAACACTGAGCATAAGTCGTACTGGAGCCAATTGTGTATTAAACAAAAAGCTTACTTGCTGATTTAGATTTATTTTCATTAAAATTCCAAGTTGAATATTAATATTAAATTTTTCCAAAAGATGAAAATCTGAATGACCTTTGGAGAGCTGATTTCTAAGATTGTTGGATACTAATTTGCCACTGAGCACTTGTAAGTTGTTGAGATCAAGATCAAAATTTGAATAGTACTTGCTTAAATCTGGATCGTGCTCGTCTTCTGGCTCATTTGGTGGAGTGCTTACCGGAGTGACAAACTCTTCTTCCTCCTCATCATCATTTTCCTCATTGTCATACAACTTATCCTGAATAATCAAGTCCTTATTTCTAAAAGTTAATTTACCAAAGTCAAGTATTAAACAATTGGAGTCTTTGTTGTAATATTCTTTTGGTATGAGAATTTTTGGTGCCATTATTTCAAAGTTAAAAGTCATTTTGTGTATTGGCGATGTTTTTAGACTAAACGATTTGGATGGTTTCAAATTTTTTCTTAGCAAAACTTGATCGGCTCGATTGAATAAAAGCGAAAAATTATGGGTAAAATTTAGCAATTGTGAATAAAAATCTCGATTAAATATACAATCAAAACCACAGCTTTTAATGGTGAGATGAGAATTTTTTGAATTGGGTGGATTGTGTTCGTAGCTGAGCGAAAAAACTTGCTCGGACTCTTTGGCATTTTGAGGATAAATTAAATTTGGAAAAAATGTTCGATTTTTGTTTATTGAATCTATCAAATAGAATGAGGATAATTTCATTTCAAATAAAAAGGAGTCAAATCGAGGCAATGCTTCGATCATTAGTTCGGTTTGTTCTAGCTTAAATTTGGCTATTTTATCAACATTTATAATCCATGTGTCAAGTTTGAATTCAAGCACTGCCAGCAAATAGTCACGTCCTAACAATGTGTCATTTTCAATTGTGTCATTAATTAAACCCATCACTTCTTCTTCCAATTTAGGATCATTTTTAGAATTTTTTGAAAAAATTCCATAAAAATTTAAATAATTAAATAAACTTGTTTTGACAGTTGTGGACTGTGATCGTTTTGTGTTGATAAATTGGTCCGATAGAACAAATTTTTCAAATACTGCTCGTCTAATTATCAACAAACGCTCATATTCCCATTCTGTCTCAATTCGATTTTTTTCTTTACTAAAATCATCATTTAAAATTTCACCGTTATAAATTTTATTTATTATTTTTCTATATTGAGAGACATCGTGCGCCCATTTCATCATATCCTGCCATGAGGGTTTTTTTACATGGTAGCTAATGCTTTTCAATATTAAACTCCATTTAGTATTCTTTTCCGATCTAAATCTATTATTGAAAACATAATTTGAGTATGTATTACAAAATGTTATTATTTGGCACAAATTTTCTAAATTTTTTTTTCCAACATTCATTTTAACACATCCCATGTGAGTTTTAATGCGTATACGCGCTTGTTTCCGCTTTCTAAGAGGCTTCTGGCTTAAATTACGAAAAAGATAGGCTTTGAAAGATGTTGGTTCTACAATAAAGTCGATGTTTTCGTTTTTGTATGCACTTGAATAGACAGAAAAATTTTTCAATTCGAATAATTTGGAAGACAAATCCTCAGAATCGTCGAAATTTTCGATATTTTGGCAGTCTGGATCTGTTTTAATTGAGATTGAATCGATTCTTAGACCAAAAGAAATTTTATTCAACTCATCCTCGTATCTAATATCGAGTTCGTTTATACTAATGTTAATATTTTTTAACAAACTGTATGCTATTGTTGTAAGATATTTGAATAAAACGGATTTTTGGTCACTTTTTGATTCATCCAGGCCGAGTAGCTCGACCTCTTTGAACCATTTTGACTCCAATTCGTTCAATTTTTGATTAGCATCAACCGGTTTAAATACTGTTTGTTTGTAGTCCTTAGGACCTAATATTATGCACAGTTTTTCGGCTTGGAGTAGCCATGGACTCGCTCGCAGTGTGTTTAGAGAAACATTTAGCTTTATCTTGCCGAAAATTCCGGTTTTTAACTCAAAAGGAAAGTTCAGGTCATTGAAAGCGTCCGGCTTGAGAGGAACATTTTCTAGTTCGACAACTCCACTTAGTAAACCAATTGATAATTTATCAGGATTTACGTTTATGTATTTACCAATATATGTCTTTAAGACCCATGCAGCTAGACCTTCTAACATTGCGTTCTAGCCCATCAATAAAATTTAATTTTTTTCTTATTATATTTTTTTAATTACAACAAATAATTATTTATTTAAATTATGCTTTTTTATAAGTAATGAAAATCTAGATCGGTGTTGCAAGTGTGTTGAAATTTTTTTTGAACCAAATGCAAAATTAGGATTACAAGTTTTTTATTTTATTTTTTAATTTTTTGTCTAAGTGTTGAATCATTCTTGTTAGTTTAGTGATTAAAAGCCTTTTTCTTTTAAATAATCAAAAAAATTTAAATTAGGTATTAATTTTAATAGTTAAGTGTAATTTAATTATGTATGCTAAAATAATTATTTAAAAAAATTTGAATTTATTTTCATTATTATTTGTAAAAAATAAACAAACATTTTAAGTTGCTCTCCTATTTTTGTCCTAAAAAATTTAAAAAAACGATAAAAAAAAACAAAATATAATAAGTTTTTATTTTCCTTTTGTCTTCTTCTAAGATTAAATCGCTTTAAATGATAAAAAAAAGGAAAAATATGAAAAAATAAATTTTATTTTAAGTCACATTTAAAAGAAAATAAAGCTATTTGATTTCAATCAATTTATCTTTTTAATCTTGACTATAAATCGCTGATTTAGACTTTACTATAAGATTTAACATAAATTAACTATTCAAAAATTTATAAAAAATGTAAAGCCTGTATACATGTATAATTGAGCGGTTTGTAGCTAAGTCATGCAAGTAGAGAGTACAATATCCTCAAAGACAAAAAGTTTTAACAATGCATTTGCAGTACGAGATTTAAATATTTAAATTAAATTAAATTTACTTAGACTTGATGAATAAAATTTTTAGGTTTTATCTAAGTTTTAAAAAAATCAAAAATATCTTGTTAATATCGTTCAAAAAATAAAATTCACCAGGGGCGCCGTGGCTTAGTGGCTAAAGCGCCTGTCTAGTAAACAGGAGATCCCGGGTTCGATTCCCGGCGGTGCCTTTTTTTTCAAGTAGAATTGAACGTATTCAGAACTAACCGCTTCATTTGGTGAACTATTTTTGTGATTAAAATAGTTTTTTATTTCATTCCCAAAAAAGAATGTTTTCCTAAAAATTTTTTTTTTATAAGTATAAATTCAATTTTTCCAAAACTATTTTTTCATGAATAATATTTTCTTTAAATTTTGTAGAATTCAAATTTTTATTTTTTTATCTTTTGAAACCGGACGCTAAGCTTTAAAACAGCTAATCTAATTCAAATAAAAGTTTTGACACATCAATGCATATGTATTATTAGTTCTTCTTAAATAATATGATTCTGGTTTGGTTAAATTTAAAAAAAAGTAAAAATTTTGAGGTATTTATGTTCTTTCTTCCAAATACTTTTTTCAATTTTTATTTAATTAATTTGATTATATTTAAAAATATTGGCAAGATAAAAAAAAGGCACCGCCGGGAATCGAACCCGGGATCTCCTGTTTACTAGACAGGCGCTTTAGCCACTAAGCCACGGCGCCACTTATTGAACTTTTTTTTCAATCAAAGTTTTAATTTTTAAATATTTAATTTTGTTTAAATAAAATATTTGATCAATATGATTTGTCCTAATGTTGACTCATAGAATATTGTCTTACTCTTTATGAACTAATTCTGAAATATTTTACAAATTGAAAACTTTAAATGAAAATTTTGAATTTTTGATACTGTTATGTAACTATTCAAGAAAAGTATTATCAGCAACACCAGTAACTCATGAAATTAAGTTTTGATGATTGAACCTATCTCAATTAAATCATCCAGTCGTGCAAAGAGAACGCTTTGATAAAAAGCAGAGTTGTTCAAGTCATAAAGTCAAAGTCAAGTCTGATAAAAATGCGATTCTGTGTTTTTGTTGGAATTTCTATGCTATAAATACAGAATTTTATTTTAAAAAATTAGAAAAAAATGTATTCTTCTTTTGTCAACCGAAAGCCAAGTTTGTTTTTGAAAAAGACGCAAGACCTCAAATAGAAGAGCTCGAAATGATCGAACTTCTAAATAATCCAGCATTAGATCCACATATTTCTTCTTCTGATTATCATCTTTTTCGCTCAAAGGCTCATTTTCTTAGACCACAGCATTTTCCTAATAAACACCTAGATAATGATTTATATATTGAAGATTAGCTAATTTTTTATTTTTTATATTGTTAAACAAAAAATAGTAAAAAAATCTCAAAACCTCTAAATTTTTTTGACTCATCATAATAAAAATCTTATTTTTTAAGTAGTTTTTAAAAAAATCGCCCAACGTGGGGCTCGAACCCACGACCCTGGGATTAAGAGTCCCATGCTCTACCGACTGAGCTAGCCGGGCTTACATCATATCATAGACCAGA
>PJRA01000508.1:320727-384844 GCA_016987375.1 Brachionus koreanus | reverse complement strand
AAACCAATTAATACGTAATAAAGCAACTTTTTTTCCAAAATTTTAAAAACAATTTTATTACTTAACTATTTGAAATTACATAGTGGCGCCGTGGCTTAGTGGCTAAAGCGCCTGTCTAGTAAACAGGAGATCCCGGGTTCGATTCCCGGCGGTGCCTTTTTTAATTTAAATTTTACAGATAAATTAGACATCTAAAACATAATTCATTTTAAGTATAAAATATTATATATTTTTGATAATTTTAGAAGTTTTTATTAAATACATTTTTATTTAAATTTGAGCATTAATCATAGTTTCAGACTTTAAAATTTTCATGTGCAAATTGTCAGTGTGGTTGTTTTCATTCACAATTAAAACTTTAACTCAATACTTGATTTTGAACTTGGAAAACTACAAGAATAAAATTCAAAGAATTAAGAAACTTTAATACTTAATTTTATGCTTTCAATCAGTTAAAGTTTATTTCAGATATTTCATTAACATGTGTAATGTGTAAAGCTTTAAATGAAAAAAAATCTAATTAATTGTAAATTTCAAGCCCGGCTAGCTCAGTCGGTAGAGCATGGGACTCTTAATCCCAGGGTCGTGGGTTCGAGCCCCACGTTGGGCGATTTTTTTAGTTATTTATTTAAGTACCATCTATTTGGTAAGGTAACTTGATTTTCAAATGGAACTCTAAAATTTTCGTAAAAAACTTTGCTTGACTGAAAAATTAGGTCCAATACTAATAGATATATTTTACTGAAATTTTTTTAACGGTTAAAAATCAATTAAATTTCAAATTAAATTAAAATTTAAAAAAATCGCCCAACGTGGGGCTCGAACCCACGACCCTGGGATTAAGAGTCCCATGCTCTACCGACTGAGCTAGCCGGGCTTACATTATCATATTTTAATAATAAAAATTAATTTATATTTAATCTTTTATTTTTGAAAAAAAAAATTTATTAACACTAAACATAACAGACTAAAATTTCGAAAAAATGTTACTTTTTTTAAATTAAAAATTATAAATTCCACTCAAAAAACTTTTCTTTTTAAATTTAGTTTTGTCTTCACACATATTATTTGTTGTCACTTCTTTATCAGCCTCCAAATTTTCTTTGTTTCTCATTTTGAATTTAAATAATCTTGGTTGTTCGACTTCAGCACTTTGTTTTTTATATTCATCAAAAGTTGTTACTCTTAAGTCATGTTTGAGTGCTTTAGGCTGTTCAGTATCACAAGGAATTTCGCATTTACGCTTATTCGAATGAACTAAAGACATATTTTTTGATTTTGATCTAGTTAGTTTTAGTTGAATTTCTCTAGATTGTTTAGCATTATTTTGGTTTTCTTCATGGATACAAATTGAATTTTTAGGTGTTAAAATTTTTTTCTGAAAAACTTCATATGTTTTGTGAACATCTAAGCCAACTATAAAAAAATTTAAATTTGTATTTAGGAAAGGAATTTATATTACCAAAATTATGCAATACTAAAGAAACAAAAATAGTTGATCCATTAATATTTTCATTTAAATAAAGTCTTGTTGACCAAATACCATTGTTTGCCAATAAGTTTTCCAAATTAACTTTTTTTGTAAAAATAAGGTTATTGAATTCATCGCCAACAATCAATGATATAGGCGTCTTTAAACCAAGGGTTCCTCCATCATCAAATTTAGCCAAATAATCAAAGTTTAAAAGAATAATGCTCAAATTTAATTGTCCTAATGCAACATTCTCAAAATTAATATCAAATTGTGGAAGTTTTTTCACTGTTTCTATAACTATGACCCCGAAGGGTGAATTTTTATTCAATCTTCTTTCAATTTCAAAAGAATTTAATTCCAAAACTTTTTCAAAAGACGTGATTGATTGTGACACAAAAGATTGTGATAAACCAAAACCAATTCGATTGAACTGACGAAAAATATGCGGTGAATCGAACCATAATTGACAATTTATACATTTGTGAAGAGTGAGCAAATTGATGAATGTTTCGTAATTATTTGAAGACTTTAACTTAGTGAAATTATACAATTCCAAAGCACACCTCGAAATTCTTTGGGCTATTCGGCATATTCTGTAAATATCCTGGTTAAGTGAAAAGTCTGAGACTGGAATTGATCCGAATAGTGATTGTATTAGTCTAGTAAAAAAATTAAAAATTATGCAAAAGTTTAAAAATCATATTAAAAAAAGGCATCGCCGGGAATCGAACCCGGGATCTCCTGTTTACTAGACAGGCGCTTTAGCCACTAAGCCACGACGCCAGTATTTGATTATGTTTTTAGATACATATCGATTTTTAAACTAAATTTTAACTTAAAAATATCAAAAAAATTTTCATAAATAAAAATCATATTTAAAAGAGAAAAAAGATTTTAAAAACTGCTAAATAATAATAAAATTCAGTATAAATTAAATAGTTTAACTGTAAGAGATCTTTATTTATTAAATCTAGATTATAGTTTAAATAGTTTATTTTTGAAATGTTTTTGGATGTGTTATCTTAATGAATTTTAACATTGAAGAAAAATTTTGCCAAATTATAATACATTTACAAGTTTTTGTATAGATTTGATTCAATTTTGGATTTTCTTTTAAGCTGAAATATTTTTCAAGCATAATAAAAAAAAACGTGAGTTTTTCTTGCTTCTTGTAAATAATAAAAGTGTTAATAAAAGATATTAAGGGAAATTTAGAAAAATTGTGTAAAAAGGCACCGCCGGGAATCGAACCCGGGATCTCCTGTTTACTAGACAGGCGCTTTAGCCACTAAGCCACGGCGCCACTATGTAATTTATTGAACTAAATTTTTAACACTAATCATTTTAGATTTAAAATTTTCTTGATCTTTTTAAACCAAATAACAATAATGAAATATCATTTTTGTGTAATTCTACATTTGAGGGATTTTTTAGACCCCTTTTTGAAAAATTGAAACTTGATTTTTACCACATATAAATAAAATTTTAAAAAACGGTTTTTATTATCTAAAAATTTTGATTGTAATTTTTTAAAAAATGAATAGATTTTCAAAGAAAATGTTTAATTTATCTTGATAACTTTATTTGTAATTTTAATGAGAAATCAGCCGGGCTTTCTAGTGTTAATAAATGAAAAAAACTAATACATCTACTAATAAATACTAATAAAGTAAATATTTTCAAGGCAGTAATTGATAAAAATATATTTAAACAGAATTCACAAGGACTGCTAAAAAGCTAAGCGCAAATATGCGTTGGTATAGAGCACTATATCGCCGTAAATAATAATATTCCATCTCTAATTAATAGATAAATATTGCTTGTTAAAGTCGATTAATTTTCTTACTTTAACTTTAGAACCTTAAATTTAATTTTTTTTAAGGCTTTAAAGAGAATTTAAAAAAAAAGATTTTTTTTAATTTATTAAAAATTCTATTATTTTTGAATTTTATTTTCCACCCTACAAAAGTAAAATCATAGTTTTTTTTCTATATATTTTTAATCTAGATCCGTCTTCTAGATACAACCTTGTGTTCCTTTTTTTCTTTAAATTAATTTTAAATAAAAAGAAGATTTTTTTAACAGTGAAAAATCAATTAGTTAAAATTTCAAATTAAAATTTAAAAAAATCGCCCAACGTGGGGCTCGAACCCACGACCCTGGGATTAAGAGTCCCATGCTCTACCGACTGAGCTAGCCGGGCCTATAATTAAAATTCTAATTTAATCAATGCTTACACGCAAATTTTCATCGAATGAGTCTTTACTTTGCCATCTAAAATATACCGAACAGTCTTTGCTGAATCTGGCTTATCTTGATTTTTATTTTTTATCGTTTTTCCATTGTTGTTTAAAGCATTTAGAAATGATTTTTCACTTGTCCTTAGTTTTATGTCTTCAAATTCTTTGCTCTCTGATATCAATATTATTAAATCTTTTAATGTTCTTGTAAATGTTGAAGAATTATTCCTAATCTCAAGATTTATTATGATATTCTTCATAGTATCGAATAGAATACAATATTTTGCCATCAATTGACCAATTTGAGTAGATTTTAGTTCAAGAGTTGGATTGTTGACAAAATCACAATTTTCAATCAAACCAAAATTCATTAGTTTTTTCAAACTTTCAATGCAAAGCTCGGACAAATATTTGTCAATTAGTTGTTGCTTGTTCTTCAGTTTTAAATTAAGATCGTAATGGAGTGGATTTTTGCATAAACGAGTGTACAAGAAAGTCGACTTTAGCCAATTTATTGCTTCGCTCAAACATCCAATTGTTCTTAGACATATTTCTACGTTTAAGTGTTCAATTAAATTTTTATGAAGTCTAAAAAATAAAGTGTATTTATTCAAAAAGAGAATAAAAATAAAACTTTTCTAACTGGCTTTCTATCAATTGATTTCCTTCGATTAAATTCTCATATTGAAGTTTATCAATGTGTTTGGTCATTATAACAGCAGTTGCCGATGTGTCGAATTGTGGTCTTCCAGCTCTTCCAATCATTTGTAAAATTTGAGTGGTAGAATAATTCTCAAATTTATTTGAAAAATAATATTTTGTAGATTTGATTATCACCAAATGAGCTGGCAAATTAACCCCAATTGAAAGGGTACTTGTACTGACTATTTTTTATCACAATTTAGTTAAATTATTTTTTTATTTAAAATAATAATTTACAAAGAACATTTAAATTTGAAGTTAAGAATAAATTTTCAATAATAGTTCGATCACTCGAGTCCATTCCAGCATGATGTATTCCTATTCCATTATTAACCACTAATTCTCTAATCTTCGGGTCTTTAAAAGACTTGGCTTTATCGAAGAGTAAATTTCTATGAGACTGATTGCGAATGTATCGGTTTGTTTTGGCCAAAATTTGTGCAGCTTGATATGTTCCTTTTCTTGTTGAACAAAACTTGAATATAATTTTTGTTTACTTGATAAATTTAAAAAAAAATGAACATTTTTTATAAAATTACAATTAAAGTTGGTTTTGAGTCTGAATACTGTCTAATCACATGTTCAAGCTTATAGTTAAGACTCAAGTCGAAGCAAAAATCAGATGTTTTTGGAGAACAGTAATAGCCTAAAACAACTTTGTTTAATTTAACAGGCCTGTGTGTATCGCTTAATCTTCAAAAATAAATAAAAAGCTATGATATTAGTTTGTCAAAGTAAAAAAAATCACTTGTAAAATTTAGCAGGGTTTTTATTTTCAAAATCGTTACTAAGCCAAAGAGAAAACTATATTTTTTGAAAAATTACAAAAAATCCAAGATTAAGAAAGAGTTTTAAAAAGCTTACATCTTCAATATTTGGAATAGTTGCTGAAACAGCCAAAAATCTTAGGCTAGCATCATTTTGTTTATATGAACATGCCAATTTTTTCATGCGACTAATAACTGCTTCAATGCAGGCTCCACGGGCTGACTCACCTAGAACATGAATTTCGTCTACTAAAAATAATCTGATTTCATTTAAAATGGCGTTTCTGTTCTTAGATTTTCTTGTGATTAGATCCCATTTTTCCTAAAAATAATAATCAAATAAAAATTTTTTTTATTTTATTTTATTTTACAGGCGTAGTGCAAATTATGTTTGCCGATTCCATTGAAATATCATCATATTTTGTATCAGTATCACCAGTCAATTCTATTACTTTAATTTTATGAAGCTTTTCAAATTTGTGGTACCACTCACGGTATTTTTCCGCGCACAATGCTTTAATAGGTGCCACTAGGAAATAGATTTAAAAAAAATTAAATGAATTTTTGAAATTACTATCAAAATTACTATAAATAATTTTAAATCTGTTGTTTAATTCAAAATTTATTTCTGTGAGAAGACGCACAATAGCTATTTCGAGAATAACTGTTTTTCCTGAACTTGTAGGTGCCGAAATAACCAAATTTTTGTTTGAATAAAAAACATCATTAAAAACACTTGATTGGACATAGTTGAAGTATGGAAAGCTTGAGAATACATTTTGATATTGAGATGCTTAATAAATATTAAAATAACTAAATTTTTAGATAAAAAATAAGAAAAGAAAAAATTTTACGCAAAACTGACACTGGCACTAAAGGAATATCGAAATTTTTGAGAACACAATAAGTATCTCTCTGATTATGAGGTGGTTTAATTAGAGGTTGATTTACAACATTATTTTTCGATGAAATTGGCTGAAGGGTCAGAAAATTAATATTATGATAATCTGTGAAATTGTCTTCCAAGATATTGACTTTCTCAAAAAACTGGTCTGAATTTGGAAAATCGTCCAAATCAGTGTCACTGTCCTCAAGGTCAATTACATTTTTTTTTAAGTTTTGGTTTTTAAAATATGGCGAACTCATTTGAAAAAACGTGGTCTTAAAATTAAACAAATGAAAAATTGTTTAACTTGGCTTGTATTTCTTATGATTAAAATAATTTAATTTAAATCAGTGTTGTATTTTTAGAAAAATTAAATTTGAAAATGCTATCGATAAACAATATACTTAACACTATCCTTTTTTAATGAAGAATATTTTAAAATATTTTAAAATAGATTCGAGAATTAAATTAATTATAATATTATCTGGAGAAATAAAAATGATTCAATTAAATTTTTTTTATTAAATTGATAAACTTTAATAGATATATTTATTTTTGAAAATAATAATCAAAAAATATTTTAATTAATTTAAAAGTATCATATCAAACTGTTTAAATTTGAAAAAAAATCGCCAAACGTGGGGCTCGAACCCACGACCCTGGGATTAAGAGTCCCATGCTCTACCGACTGAGCTAGCCGGGCTTCAATTTTTTTTATGTAAAAGTTGAATTCTTTATAAATATTTTAATGTTTTCAAATAAATAAAATTCATAAAATTGCATTCTATGAGAAAAAGGCACCGCCGGGAATCGAACCCGGGATCTCCTGTTTACTAGACAGGCGCTTTAGCCACTAAGCCACGGCGCCATTTTTTAATAAATTTAATCAATAATGCTTTAATTTTTTTTCGTTTGAATATTGTTTAAGTAAATAACAAAGAATAGGAATAATTTTTAATTTAAATAAAATGATAAAAAAGAGTATAAATGACTGAAAAAAATGTAGCAGCGAATGGTTTCGATCCACCGACCTCTGAGTTATGAGCCCAGCACGCTTCCACTGCGCCACGCTGCTTCATTAGGAGCAACGAATTATTTTTTACTTTAAATAAATTTTAAAAAATAAAACAATTTACAAAAGTTTAAGAATTTTTTTTTTTCAAATTTTTTTTAACTGTTTTACTCTTTAAAAACATATTTTTTTTTATTTTTCGGTATTTTTTACTATTTCATTTGCAAAAGTTAGTTCGTTTAAAAATGAACAAATTAATTCTAAAATACATGAATCTAATTTTTAGTTTTTTACTAATTATTTTTTTTATTTGATCGACACAAAAGTTGCTAATATGCTAATAGTTGCTAAAAAATTAATCAAATATTATGAAGAATAAATCTAAAACATTACAAGTGATTTTGTTAAAACATGAACTAGATTAAATGAAATCCATATTTTAGAAAAATTAATTTTCATCGTTTTATTTTCGATTTTAAAGAGAGAAATTTAGAAAGCATTGAACTAGTTTCTTTTTGCTAATAAAAAAGAATTATATAAAATTTTTTTTTTAAGCTTAATAAATAAATAAATTTAAAAAATTGATTTTATTTTTATTGTTTTCAAAAATATATCTTTGAATTTATAGATGAATTTTTTTTTAAGTTTGTTCTTGATATTTGGTTTTTTGAACTTAATTACGTTTAGCCAGCCATTAGCAGACTCAAAAAATGGCTTTGTCAATTTCTTCATTGAAATGATGAATCCTTCATTCAGAAGACATCGCGCACGATTAAGACCATTTGTAAGCCAATGGGGATCACCAATGATTGCAATACGTGGAACACGTGATACTGAAAAAATAAGTAATAATTAAAAAAAAATTTTTGAATCAAAAATTTACTAAAAAATTCTTAAAGTTAAAAATATTGAAACAACTTCGACGGAATGCTCATATTCATTTAGAAGTTTGATTTGCAATGGAATAAACAAAGATGAAATACCAGTTGATATTGAATGTGAAGCTGATTTAAAATTGAACGGAACCAGTTTCGAAAAATTTAGTTCCTTCTGGATAAGCAATTTAAAATTGGTTGATTTTGCAGACAAATTCAACTTCAAGTTCAACTTGTATGCTCAATTGGATAATAGATTCAAATTAAAAAATAATGTTCAAATAGGAGACAATGGACGAGTTGAAGTTTTTTCTGTTCATTTATCCGACTCTCTCACAGAACATGGAATTGCTATAAGAGATAAAGACTGTTGGTCTAATATTATTAAGTTCTTTTCGAATTTGAAACAAAATCATGAGATAATTGATAAGAAAAAAAATAAAAATTTTGTCAAAACTTTGGCAAAGGTTGTTATTTTTTAGTTTTGATTTTTAATTTTGTTTTATATTAAATTATTTTAAAATAAATTTTTTATCTTATATTTAGATCATTCGAATTATTAACGAATGATTTTAATCTAATTAAAAAAAAACATGTAAAACTAGTTAAACTAAACTTGACCATAGAATATTAACTATTATTATGTATTTCAAATATATTTCAAATACTTTAGTAAAGCTAAGTAAGTACCCTAAAATTATTATTTTTATTTAGCGGATCTTTCTTAGTTTTAATTATATAATTCAATATATTGATATTTTAAATTGGTTAAAAATCTTTGTTATGCTCTCGATTACTGCCAACTGGATCCTCAAAAATAAATTAATTAGTCAATTCTATAGATCAAGTTAATCTTTTACAGCGAAAAAAATAAAGTTTTTTTGATCCAAATCAAGAAAACATAATCAATAACAGAAATGGTTATTATAATGGTTATATTAAAGAAATATTTTAATTATTTAAAAAGTAGTAATTTTTAAAATTGAGAAATTTAAATCGATCAACATATTTGATAGAATTTCTGATGAAGCTTTAATGTTTTCTATTTTTTAGGATACGTTAAAAATTATTTAAGATAAAAAATTAATTAAAACAATTAGAATTCAAAATTTTATAAATGTTAAAGTGTTAACAATAAAACACGAGGGATTTTTAGACCCCTTTTTTTAAAATTGAAGCTTAAATAGAAATAATAAATAATTTTGAAAGAAATAAAATTTTAAAAAATAAGCATTTTGTTTTATTCTTAAAAAAATTTAATTAATTTTCAGAAAAAAAAAATTTAAGAATTTTTATTTAATAATCTAACCCAGTCTTTTTAGCGTTATAAATATTTTAACTTGAAGATATAAAATTTAATTTCGAAGATAAGTAAACATGTCTGAAATAATGAAATTTTGATTTGATATAATTTTTAAATTATTTTTTGATTTTTTTACTTAACTACTATTTTTGAAGCAAACTATTGTCGTAAAATGAATATAAGTTCAAAGGCTAATACTGATAATATGTAAACTCAATTAAATTTTAAATTAGCCATAATTATATAAGGTCATTACAAGAAGACATTTTAATTGTAAAATAAATTTTTAATTTAATAAATTAGCTTCTAGAAGCTAAATATAGAAAACTTTAAGGCTTTAAAAAATGTTTTCTTTTTTTATAATTAGTTTACCCTAATTTCAAAATAATCTATTGAAGTAACCATTATACAATAGAGAAAGGAAACAAAGAAATAAGTTTTTTAACTTTATATTCTTTAAATTCTCGATTCTCTTTTAAAATAAGCTATACTCTTCGATTCATATTTTTTTTAAGAACACATTCTCGATTTTTATCTTTTTTTTTGTTTTTTATCTAGTAAAACTACTATTAAAAAAGTACATTTATGAACTACTAATTTATCTTTAAGATAGGAATTGCTTTTGTGCCGTGTTTTTAGCTTTTAATAATTTTTGTTAAAAACATCAAACTCCATTAATTTAATTATTAATTATTAACATTAGTAATTGCTTCTTTTGTAATCAACATTCTATTCCTGTTAAGAAAAAATAAATAACTTATTTAACAGTGGCTTGTCAAAACTTAATTGGTATCTTTTTGGACCCAGCTCCCAGCCAACATCGTTAACTCAAAAACAACCAACTAATTAAAAAACACACTTGCTACATACACCAAATTCCATTGATACCTTCCTCAAATTATTAGACTACATATTATCAGTATTAGTCTTTGAACTTATATTCATTTTACGACAATATTTAAAACGAATTTATTGTAGAGTTAAATTTGTCAGTTAAAATTTTTTTCTATCTGAATCAAATTTAAAGAAGACATATTTTTTGATAAAAATTTGAGTGATCTATTCAAAAATAAAGCAGGGGCAAAGTTTCAATGTGAATCTTGTATTGCTTTTTCATTTTTTTTATACTCAATTAACCTTTATTGACGGGACCTAAAACAAATTGATTTTTATCTAAAAATTAAATCAAATATTCCTTTTTATTGTATCTTTTAATCAGAAGTAAAAAATTTTTAAAAAAAGTTAATTGAATTAAAGTCACTTTAAAGTAAAGTTTAAGGAATATTATTATTTTTTGAAGAAATTATTTTATATGAATAGCAAGAATTTTAAAAAAAATGAATATATATAAGAGAAATCCGATATTGTAATTTTTAAATCACATGGTTAAATTCTTTGATACATATAGATCTAATTTGAATAAAGCATGAGAAATACAAAAATATAAAGTCATTATTAGGTTTTAAAATTAATAAATTTTTTAAAATGAATTTTCTTTTCTTAAGCCTTTTTGTTATATCAGCTATTCTGGAAGTTGATGTAAATTGCCAAGCTCTAGCAGACTCAAAAAATGGTTATGTGAATTTCTTCATTGAAATGATGAATCCTTCATTCAGAAGACATCGCGCAAGATTAAGACCATTTGTTCATCAATATGGATCCCCAATGGCTAATATTCGATCAGGAAGAAGCATTGAAAATAACTGTAATTTTTCTTAAATAATTTTTGAATAAAAAAATTTACTAAAAAATTCTTAAAGTTAAAAATATTGAAACAACTTCGACGGAATGCTCATATTCATTTAGAAGTTTGATTTGCAATGGAATAAACAAAGATGAAATACCAGTTGATATTGAATGTGAAGCTGATTTAAAATTGAACGGAACCAGTTTCGAAAAATTTAGTTCCTTCTGGATAAGCAATTTAAAATTGGTTGATTTTGCAGACAAATTCAACTTCAAGTTCAACTTGTATGCTCAATTGGATAATAGATTCAAATTAAAAAATAATGCTCAAATAGGAGACAATGGACGAGTTGAAGTTTTTTCTGTTCATTTATCCGACTCTCTCACAGAACATGGAATTGCTATAAGAGATAAAGACTGTTGGTCTAATATTATTAAGTTCTTTTCGAATTTGAAACAAAATCATGAGATAATTGATAAGAAAAAAAATAAAAATTTTGTCAAAACTTTGGCAAAGGTCGTTGTTTTTTGATTAATAAATTTTTATTAACACTTTAACTTTAATCTATTTTAATTTATTTAAAAAGTCCTTAAGAGAATTTTGCCTTTTTTAAAAGTTTGTTGGTGACCCTCTCTAGTTTAAAAAAAAATTTATTTAGATTTATTAAAAATCATTTGTTCGAATTAAATTTTACATATTTTTGTTTGATTAGAAAGTCACCGTCATTATTTTTTAATAAAAAGTTTATATAATTTTGAATCTTTTAAAAGTAAAAATAGTTATTTTTTTTTAAATTAAAATATAGCGACTAAAATTTGAAAACTTAAGTTCATACCATGGGCATCTAATAAATTTTCTCATCATAAAACTATTTTGTTAATTTGTAATATTTCAATTTTTGATTCTAAATTATTTTAAATAGAAAAATTGAATTCCATAATAGTTTTATTAAATAATTACAGCCAATGCTCGAACTTAATTCCTTCAGAAAATTTAATAAAAACTGAAACATTAATTTCAAAATTATTAAAATACAATAAGATTTTAACAACTTGAAAAAGATAATTAATATTTTAGGTTTTTACAAAAATTTCCTCCTTTAATGAGAAATACTTTTTATACAAAATATAAAAAAAATTTTTTTTTACATATTTAGAACTCATGATTTTAAATTTGTATAAAAAATCTTTCCCATTAAAGGAGGAAATTTTTGTAAAAACCTAAAATATTAATTATAAATTAAATTAATCACATCGATAAATGTACCAACTTCTCTAAATGTAGACAAGAAAATAAAAAATTTCTTTAGTTAACTAAAGAATGAATTGAATAAGATTGGGTGTTAATTGACAGTAAAAGATATTTGGTAAAATTTACTATTTAAAATTGGTTAGTTGATGTCTATTTCTCAAAAAAAAAATTAAATAATTATCAAATATCTAGAATAAATATCCAGATTTATCTCGTTATTAATTTGATTTTTAGAATTTCGTGGGATAAATCATTGCATAAAAAATTTGAATATTTGGTATTTTTGATTAATTTATTTAATTCTAAAAGTAAAAAATAAGGATTACAAGTTTTTTTTTTAATGACGATAATTTAGCCTTAGCTTTTAGGATCAATAATTGGAATATATTCGAAGTTAATCGATTAAGGGACACAATTTTATCAAATAAAAATAAAAATGCTGTTTCTAAAAATAATCAAATAAAAAACACCTAAAAGAAAAATATTCCATGAGTCACTATCTAATTCAACGCAGTCAAAACTAAAATTTTTTTCAAATTTTTTCTTCTGTTTCATTTGATTATTTAATTTATTAAAAACACATAAAAATTGATTAAATAAACATGCTTTAAAAAGGTTGAATAATTTAGTATGGGTTGAATTGTTGACCGTATGGATTTGGTTGAGGCGCATAGCCGAACGGAGTAGGTTGACCGAATGGAGTTTGTGGCAAGCTAGCTGGAGGCATGCCTGCGGCGGGCATTCCGAAACCACCAACCGGAGCTGCAGTGATCATCAACTGTGGTTGTTGTTCTAAAAACAGCATTATATTAGTAAAATTTAAAAAACTGGAAATTTTCAGTTTTTAGATAAATTTAAAATTATCTGCAAAGTTCAATATAATTTTTTTTTAATTATTTTTTTAGATTAACATAAAAAGAATTGATTGATTTATAAAAACATTTTGTTTAAATCTTAGTTAAAAAAATTTTAATAAAATTTACCAAAAACAATTGGTTTTTGTTCTTGTTCCTTGTCTTCCTCACTTCTGACCTTTTCAGCTTGTTCCAGCTTTTCAATTCTAGTCGAAAATTCTCGCATAGTTTGAATCATAAATGGCATGGCAAAGTCCATTATATTATGCCTCCAAGCAAGTTCTAGAATAACATCACTTCTCAACAAATCGTAGCATTGATACAAGCATGCGCCAAAGCATTCGTACAATTTTTCATCCAAAAACCACGAAATCAAATCCTCAGCAAGTTCGACTTGCTTTGATTCACTAGCATAGCTCATGGCATCTTTATACAATCTGTCCGCTTTGCACAATTCAATGGCTTGTTTCCATCTATTATTTCCCTTGTACAAATAAGCCGATATACGTCTGAACTCAATAAGCTCATGTTTTTCCAATCTCTGAGCCAGGCTTATGTTATCAAAGTTGTCATAGGCGTCAATGCTAGTCCTAAGACCCTGGAAATCCTCTTCTTCAATCAACAAGTTATTCAAAGCTTCATTTATTGATTTATTGTTGTTATTTTGAACTGATCTCAAATAGGGCTTGACCAATGGTAGTTGATTTACTTTGACAAAATAGGCAACTGCACGAGTATGGTCCAGTCTGGGCGATAGAACAGTCAATAGGTCATTAAGCAACATTGGTTTGTAGTCCAAATAGAATTGAATAGCTTTGTAGTAGAGTTCAATATTGGCTACTTTGGTGATCACATCTTTGAAGTGATTTTCACGCCAAGCTTCTGTTGGATGAGCAATCATGGACAAAATGGCGTTATCATACTCTTCGTATTTATCATACAAAAACACCAATTCGGACCACAAGTGAGCTTGTTCAGCAGCTCGAAGAACTTTAGGTATGTTGACTCTGGACCAGAATAGTTCCAAATGTTCTCTCATTTTTTGCGGCTTATATTTCGAGTAGAGAATAGCCAGTTCGGTAAACATTCCCATATGAGCTCTTTCGAGACCCAAAGCAGCCTCAAGCAGCTGAATCAACTCTTCGAAATATCCACGATCCTGATAGTGGTTTATAAGGTCTTCGAGTTCATCGGCATGTACAACTATGTTCAAGCCGCACATTTGAGCCAATCGAAACTCTCCATGCTCCACACATGCAAAGCATACTTCTTTCCATGTTTTTGTTGAGTTGGCCTTTCGGGCTGATTCAACAGCGCCCTGAAAATCGTCCATGTGACACAAAGTAATGGCCAATTTGGCATAATTTGAAATGTTGTTGTACAAAATTTTGGCTGCTTCGTACATTTTGCTCTCAAAGCATCGGTCGCCAACGACCAATATTTGAGCATGATTTGGTCCCGATATGAACTCTTCAAGCTCAGCAAGTCTATTTGTTTTTGCATAGGCAAAAATAAGTTCAGTTTCAATAAATGTTTCGCGAGCTTTTTTTCTAGCCATGACCAAATATTTGACCAATTCTTCCCAATTGTTGTTCGCACTAGCCACATTGACCACTTCCATGTAGGACGAAGGATCATCTGCTTTAATAAATGAGTCGATTGACTCTTTGACCAAACCGGCTTTTAATTGAGCACCAGCTAGCAAATTCCACACGCCTGGTTCATTGCATCTTTCGGCAAATTCATAAGCTCTGTCCAAATTTTTCACATTGTCTATCAATACTTGAACAGCCGATGTGTTTACTTCAAACTTTTTGTAAATAGCAAACGCTTCTTCATAGAGCTCTGAACTAATTGCAATGTTGGCAATATCAGGCGCATCATAGTTGTCCAATCTGTTTATGTATTCCATTACTCTTGATCTATCTGCTTTAATTGCTGTTAAAATGAGCAAATTTTGTAAATTTCGATGGTCACTAAACACCGAATTGTCCAATACTATTTTTTCCAACACTTCAATCAATTCGCTTCTGAGGTCAGCGCTCATAAATGACTTAACAGTGACACTTATATCCTCAGGATCTTGAGTCTCATTCAAAGCAGTTTGCACTACTTGATCAATTAGCTGACGTCTGAATTGATTATCTTCGCTAAGTACTGTGGCCCAAAGTTCCGGATCACGTCTGCGCACCAAATATCTAGCTTCGCTCTTAAACAAACTGTTCTCGTTACAAACTTTAATTAATTCCTGGTCACATTGACCTCTTTCGTAGGCTACAAACGCCAAATGTGGATCGCGTTTTTCACAGTACTTGCCCACTACTCTACTATCGTATAATTGATTTTCTTTGAGGAATTTTTCCGGATTATTGTTGGAGTCAATGTAAATTTTGGCCAATGCGTTATGAATAGCTGGGTCATTTGTGCCTTCGTGGATGCGTGTTTCCAACCATGGCAATAGTAGTTTCATTCTGTTTCTTTTTTCGACTTCTTCGACTAATTCGTCTACAGAGAATTGACCGCGCACTGACATTATCATTTGTTTTATCTGGTCTTCGGAACAGTCAACATCCAATAGACCACCGACAACTACTGGCAATCTAGATGGGTTCACTTTTTGAACATAAATTTCAATATATTTGACTGACTGATTTCTGTACAAGTAAAGAACTAAGTCATGCACAAAATTGAATCTATCACAAACTATAATTAATGGAAGTTGATCAGACAATTTAGCTTCTTTGAGAAAATTTTTAACTCTTTCCGGATCAAAACAATTGCTTTCTCGGCAAATTCTTTCAACTTCTTTTATTTGTCCAGTCTTGCATGCGGCTTGAATGTATTTAAAGTGAACATCAGACTCTTGTGAGTAGTTTACTATTGAGCCTAGGAAGTAAAATAGACCCTCGTAGCTTTTGAATGATTCAAATATGTCAATTAAAGCTTGTGTGGTTAATTGTTCGTGATATTTGATAGCTATTTGAACACATACCTGCAAATTTTGACGTATATTTGCTTGTAGCATGGCTTTCAAACATTCCAAAGAGTCCTGAACTGACAAAGTTGAAAAATATTGAACCAACCATTCTGGACTTAATAAATGAGTGTGAACAACAGCACGCTTAATGTCGTATAAATCAGTGTAATGCTCTAGAGCGCGCTGCAATAGACCAGCCTTTTCGCATAGCTGAGCTATGTGTGCTTTATCATAATGAGAAAACATCTGGTTGCCTAGAATGGCATCGGCGACTTGAGGGGCACTGATCAAATTCATTTCCAACAGTCTTGTTTGCAAATAGCCCTCGGATTCGCGGTTGTTTTTTAATGCTTCAAGTAAAAATGCGGTACATTGCTGAATTAAATTGTATTCCATGAATACATCAACTATTTGATTCAAGTCGGCCAGTGGCTCGGACTCGTTGACTAGCAAGTTGGCGAATTGTACACCACTATCAGGGCTCATTCTCATTATGCAACGTAATAAATAAATATAATCTGGCTGATAGTTTACTTTTTTGGCGTACAATACTATTTTTTGATATTGACCCGTTTCAACAAAACATTGAATTACTTTCATGGGAACAACTGCTCGCAGGTACACAGACAAAGCCAAAGTTGAGTCGATTGTCTTTATCAGATCACCCAATTCTTCGCTTGGCTTTTTGAAGAAAAAGAAAATTAATAATAAGTTGTTTTCATTAATTATTTAGCTTTTATTTTTGAAAATTTTTTTTTTATATTTAATTTTGACCAAAAAAATTCAAAAAATTTTTTCATTTTAGTAAAAATCAGGCTATTTGAGAAAAAAAAATTATGAAAAATACAAAAATGCTAAAATCTGCGTCATGATATTCTTTGGCTGTAGAAAATTTTAAGAATAAAAAATCACAATAAAACAAACAGCTATTCACTTTCAATTTATTTCTATCAACATCAAAAATCAATATTTATTTTTCAAATCTATATTAGTTCATTGATCCTATAGTCTAATGATCTAAAATTTATCATGAACTTCAAATTAATTGAATAAAGCAATGTATTTTAAAGTGTCTTGATTCAATCTTGAAATTTTTATTTATATAAGTTTTGATTCTTTTTTAAACAACTTAACTAAACTCGTTGATAAATTAAAAGGACCCAAAGATAAATATTTTTAGTAGTCTAAATCACATAATTTAATCATAGCAAACATTTATCTCTTGTTTAAATTTTTGATCAAAAGATAATTTTTTATTAACAAAGATTAATTTACCTCGAGTTTTTCTTCTTTAAGCCATTTTTCTAAAAGTTGTTTTTTTCCTTGTTGTATGACTGGCTTGCATAACTCAATTGATTCGTACTTGTTCAATTTTCCTTGATCCAAAAGAATACCAAAGTATTGAAGCAGAGGAGAGGTCTGGCCAGGCACAGTAGGAACTTGAGTAAATCTTTGAATCGCTTGTGGTGTTCGCAGAATTCCTCTTGGCGCCGAAGCGGCAACTTTGGCCGCCTCTGAATAATTTCCCTGTTGAAATAAAGTGTTAAATCTATTGACAAACAATTGATCAGCTCCGGGCAAATTAGACCTGGAGGCCATTTTATAGGCAAGCTCTTGGTTATTTAAAGTATTGCTAACATAAGGTACCAAATTTTCCTCATCAATAGTCACAGACAAAACTTGACCTTTTCTATTTACACCAATAATACCACTAGTAGGATCATGTGGAGCAGTGACAAAAATAGTGTCTGCACTAATTCGGTTCATGAACAGACAAGTGGCAGTGTCTACATCATATATGTGAATATAGCCATATTTAGTGATTAAATAAAAGACATTGTATTTTTTAGATGATTGCATTGCAACCGGAAAATCATTCTGTGCTTCAGCTGGATAGAATACATCTACGGCTTTTTTTGAATATGGTTGATTGCCAGTTTGTGGTGTTCCGACTTCAATGATGTGCAACTTGCCACCTGCAGGTCCACGTACCGAAAAGCTGAACAAAGTGCTTAGTTCTTTATTTCCTTCTACTTTAAATTGTGTGAAACAGGCTGCATGTCCTTCAATTGGTTGAGAAACTTTCCTCTCAACAGAATATAATTGCATTCTACCAGCAACACGGTTTTCTTGGGCCAAAATTCCAATCAGCAAGAACCAATTCATCGAGTGATCGCATCGATAATTGATTATTTGACATCCTTGAAGAGTTGGGTGTCTGTCAAATACTTTGACTGGATTTGAATCGCCTTCCATTGACCAGTGGTATACCGCTGTCTCTGTAACTATGCCAATTGTGTTTACTGAAATCCATTTCCAAAACAAACAATCTTCGGTCATGTTGTAAGCTTTCATTTTAGACTTCATTTCAATGTTGAATATCTGCAGTGTTCTGCTTGCTTTAAGAGCTATAACTTTTGAAGTTGGATGCATAATTGCTGAATCGGCAGTGATTGGACGTCTAATAGGATTCGATACATCATTCAAGTCAATTATGACCACTTGAGCTGTTTCGCCGACTTTTTCTCTTATGCAAATAAATTTGTCCGATTCCATTGTCAATGTGCTAAAGCCAATATTGGCCACATTAACTCCGGCATTGGTCAATTGCATGTGCTCCTGAAATTTAATTGGTAATGCACCAGCTGTAGTCGATGCCATTGTGTCCTAGTTCTGTTAATCTTAATATGTTTTCTTAATTTATAAATTGTTTTATTCTATGCTTAAATTCAAATCTAAAAATTAAAGAGACGCTTTGAAATTAAATAACTATTAGCTTAATGCTAATAAAACTATCATACGCCAGAATTTATCTCTTCGAATTTCATTTTTTTATCTAAAGATAATTTCTCAGAGCAACTTAAAATTTGAGGTCATTCAATTAAGCTATGAATTTATCTTGCTAAGGTAGAAACATATAAGATTTTTTTTTTAAATTTGATGATTAAGAAGTCTCATACGTGGTAGCTTATTGTGAATACACATATTTGACAGAATTGCATTACTCTGTTCATGTATTCAGCCATTTATTGAAAAATTCATGCAAAAAATTCGTCATCTCTTTGTCCTAGACACCCCACTCGTACCCGTGCTAATCTATGACGAAACACATTATGCTAATAAAATGTCTAGCTTTGCTTGGTAATCGATAAATGAAACCAAGCTTGTTCCGCTAGAAACTCAATTATCTCACATTTATCTGTCTTGTTTGTATTTATTTTTAGCATTTTTGAAAATTTTTTTATCAAAAGACAAATTTTCAATCGCCATCGGTCATGTCGACCATGGATTAGTCCGATTAAAACTTATGATTTAGAAAAAACTTTTAGCACAAATACTTAAGATCATAACAACAAGAAAAAATTCAAATAAATAGGAAAAATAAAATTTTAAATGTAAAAAAAAAATACGTCTTCTAGGCTAACTTGAGAAAATATGGTTTAAAAAAAGAATTTGGGCTTTGTTTAAAAATTCTTGATATTATGTTTTTCTATCGATTTTTCATATGACAAATGTTTTATTTTTATTGTGTTTAATTTCAGAATCTGAATTATTATTAAACATGTAAACTTTTTCAATCAAAATAAACTTAATTTTTTTCTAAAATAATTTTTATTAAATTTTAATTAGATATTAAATTAAAAAAATTCATTTATGTGAATTCATGATGCTTTTTATTTTAAATCATAGTTTAATTATGTTTTAGTTTTTAGTTAAATTATATTTACAACTTTTATACAAGCAGCGTGGCGCAGTGGAAGCGTGCTGGGCTCATAACTCAGAGGTCGGTGGATCGAAACCATTCGCTGCTACTTTTTTTTTCATTAAAATTTAAGTTTCACAAAAAATTATTCTAAAGATTTAATTATAAAATTAATTTTTTTCTTTTAATATCACCAAATTTATAAAAAATTAAAAATATTTGGAAACTAAAATTTTAAATCTTTAAAAATAAAACTTATTTTTTTGATCATTTTCAAGTCAAAATAAATTAAAGATATTTAAAAAGTTTTTAAAAATCTTTAGAATAATTGTCAAAAATTTTTAATTTTTTCTTTGAAAGAATTTTCAAATTTTATTTTAAATTTCAATTAATAACAAAGTAATTCTGTTATTTTATTTAGATAATAAAAGACAAAAGTTCTGAAAATTAATTAAAATTTTTAAGAATAAAAAAAAACAATGCGATAAATTTTTTAAAGCTGTTTTTTAAAATTTTATTTCTATCAAAAAATATTTAAGTTTAAATTTTTATAAAAAGGCTCTGAACAACAACTCATGCTTTCTAGAGTAAAATTCAACTATTTCGTTTAAATGTTAAATACATTTAAAAGATGTTTAAATCTAAGCATAAATTACTAAATCTATCTGAATATTGCAAATTGATGCAAAACTTTGGCATCATCTTTTTAGATTGGTAAATTATTAACAAAATTAACAAATGAGCTTGAAATCAGCGAAAAATATCAATTTATAATCATAAAAAATCAAAGAAATGTCAAAGAAAGGAGCTAATTTTGGTCATCTAATTTTACCTTTAATATCAATAAAAACTGTATAGATATTAGAAAAAGCAGATGAGTATAAAATTGATGGCACTTTTAAAGCATTTCCTAATATATTAGCAAATAAATAGATTAAATAGATTCACATTAAAATATTTAATTTTTATACAAGTAAGCAATGGAAATAAAAAACAGTGCTAGCAGTAATTCAGATTTTTTGAAAATAACAAAAAAAATTTAATTATACCAAAATATAAAAATCTTAGAAAAAATTTCATTTTCAAAAAATACCGCAAATTTCGAAGCATTTAAAAAAAATTCAAAACAGTCTCCTGGTAAAATAAAGGCAATCAAAAAATTTCTTAGAAATCTAAGATTGGAAATTTAGGGTTAGGGTTCGCTTCAAAATAAACAATTAATGATTAATATTCTCTTAATTCGAATTTAGAATACAAAAATAAGCAAAATTATTAATATTTTAGTTTTTTATTTTTTAACAGAAAAAATTAAGTTTTACATTTAATAATTAATTTTGATTTTGATTGTGAGGGAAATTACTTGGTAAGGTTGATGAAGATAAAGCATGGGATAGATTAGTTGAAACAACTGGGTCCCATTGATTTTGACTGGTTTGATACTGAGGAGGCCAAGCTGAAGCATACTGCCCGGGTACGACCATATAAGGTTGCGCCCCCTGATAAGGCAAAGCTGGATTCCATTGTTGTCCAACTAAATTCTGTTGCATCATGGTATAGCTACTTCCATAAGCCATTGCATGGGAAGGATAGGCAACAGGAGGCCTTGGAAGTGATGAATATGATGTAGTCATTGGTCTTCTTGGAGGTGGAAGTCGTGAAAATCTATTTCCTGCATATAGCTGGGAACTAAGCGATGAAATTCCAGTAGCAAAAGCATAGTTTGGTCTGTATACTGGTCTCATTAATAACGTCGGATTAATTGCCAGAGATTTTCCTTGATTTTTAGATTAAATTTTAATTTTTAAATAAAATCAAGTATAAATTTACGTTTTTCTTCATTCTTCTTTGCTCTTTTTTCTAATAATAGATTCAGTCGATCAGTCTGAGCTTGAGAGTTATAATGCTCAACTAGATTAAAAGCTTCTTGTTCATTTAATTCAACATATTCAACTAAATCAAATTCGGATGCATTCGGTAATGAAAAACCGACTATTTAAGAAAAAAAATAAAAAGAATTTTGATACTAATTATATAATACTTTTCATGTCATTTATTAAATTAATTGGGATTGATTTTCCGTCTTCTTTTTCTAATAACTTAAGTCTTTCTTGATAAATTTCTTCTTTAGGTATCAGACACACTGCCTTAGTTTTATATTCTTTGAATAGTCTTAATTTACGACGTCTTGTTGACTGATACACATTTGGCTTTATTTTAAATAGAAGAATTTAACAAAAATAGTTAAATTTAATATAATCTTTAATTTTAAAAAAATTCATACTTGGTCAATTATAATATTTCTGTATGATTGTGAAGCAATTTCCATCAGAGTATTCATACACTTAAATGCTTTGTCCAAAAAATCGGGTTGAATTTTTGAGGCTGAATAAGATGTTAAATTGTTTATAGCAGTGAATTCGCCAGCTTGGCTACTATTTGCTTTTTTACTTGGACAAACAACTTTCATTTTTTCCAAAATACTTCCAATCCCTATGACATAATAATTTTTGTCGAAATTTTTAGCACAGAAATCTTTAACCCATTTGGTTTTACCTGAACCTGGTAAACCTACCATAAGCACAACATGATAATCTTTTTTATTTTTGGACACGGTTGTATTTCTAAATCTTTTGTCCAAGGGTAATTTCTTGATAAGTTCAAAACTATTCTTAATTGGTGCAAAAGGCTCATCGCCAATTAAACTAACCCTTTGACCAAAATTCATTTCAAAAACAACATTTTTGCTTAAAACATGAGGAAAAAAGATAAAATTCTCCTCATCATAAGTTGCACGAGAATAATCTCGGATATCTTTAACATTTATCTTAAATGCAGTACCAAGATCCAAACCATTTTTACCAAATGAAATTATAACATGATTTTTTTCGGTCTCAAAATCTAAGTATGCTGCAATTGAATCACCTTTTTCAAATGTTTCACCATAATTTTCAAATGATTGATCACAGCACTTTTTTGCAGTGTTGCAATAAGCAAAAGAAAAGGATTGTTCTCCAAGTTGAAGTGATGAGTGATTCAAAGACCATCCTAATCTAATTAAATGAGGTTCTAAATCATCTTTTGGTAAATCATTAATTTCACAATAATCCTCAAGCTAAAAATATTCGTTAATTATTAATCATAAAATAACTCGTGGCAAATACTTGCATGAACTTCAAATGCAACTCGACCCGAATTAACACCGAATGTTGACCGGCAACCTGCCCACATCGAACAAAATCCATCATTTGATAAAGGAAAAGCCATTAGACATTCTTTGTCAATGACAAGATTCAAATCACATGTATAAGGATCAATAACCACATCTTCAGGACTAAATTCGAAGCCATCATTTTGAATCGAATTGTCAGCTTGATCCATTTTTGGTAATTAATTTTATTAATTTTTAAAAATTTATAATAAAAAATTTGATTTTAAAAAACTTGTGTAATTTAAATAAATCGTGTAATAATTTTTGTCTTAATACAAAACAATTTAACAGAATTTTGTTAATTTTATGGTTTTCGGATTAAAGAGATTACTTGGAATATTTAAATTTCTGTAAACTATTGATTACATTTTTTTGCGAAAATTTTTTTTTTATTTGATTTGATTTTTTAAGTTATAAAGTGAAAATTTTTTAATTAAATTTAATCTAATTTTTTGTTTATATATTTCAAAATAAATTTTTTTTAAATTAAAATTATTCTATTTATTATTTTATTATTAATTTTTCCTATTAATTAAAATAAAAAAATCTGAAAATTAAATTATGTTTTAGTAATGATTAAGTTTATATTTATTTATTTTATAAATTTTTAAATTATTAGCATAATTTTATTAAATTAATTGAAGCATTTCTCAAAATATTAATAAAAAAAGACATTTTCTAAAAGTTAAGATTATTTTATTTTTGAAACAAATTTGCTGCAAGATTTCAATCATATAATTTCAAAAAACACAAAATTTAAAACAATTCAAATTACATAAATTCCCCACGCGCTTAATTCCACTAAGTTAAAATAAAAATTTTGCACCTAAAATGTTATCCTCAATAGTCAGAGCGTTGCCGAGATTAAGTATCAATAATGGCCAATATCTAACCGCTCAATCTGCAAGATCATTTTTTACACCTGCTCATTTTGGCATAGATTCATTTAAAAACTACGCGAGCAACATTGAAAGAGATCAGGGAAAAAATGCTTGTAAGTCAGTAAGACCAAAGATACAATTCAATTTTTATTTTTATTTATTTATTTTAAGCGTCCCTTAAAGTAACCATCGAAGAAGCTGTTTCCAAACCGGACGGAAAAGTATTCACTGAAGACCTTAAAAATTTATTGTATCTATCAAAATCAGATTCAGATCTAGACCTCTTAGTAAATGCTATTCGAAAATACCAAAAGCAAGAATCAACAGCAATTTTCAGCTTCAATTTTGAAACTCCATTGATCCGACTGTTGTATTCGCTTAACAAAACAGACCGGGCTTTGGCTCTTTTCTTAGAAGAAAATGATTCAGTTTTGCAAAAATTTTATACAGCCGGAACTATTTTGATGAACAAACTTCTTGAAGAAAAACGTTATGAAGATGCCATGAAAATTTTAAATAAAATTTTAACCAAGTTTAAACAAGATAAAAAATTGGACCCTAACAGTCGATTGAGAACCATGGATATTTCTAATTTGGCATCTGAAGCTTTATTGGGAATTAACACAGCTGAAGCTTTGAATCAAGCAAAACAAATGCTTGTTACTTTTAAGGAATTAAATATAGAATTACACGATAATGCTTACATTAAACTTATACTATTGGCACATAACCAAAATCAAATAGATTTGGCTTATGAATTAACTTCACTAATTAAAAACAAAAGTATTAACATCATTAACAACTTGAAGTTTTTGTCGTTGGTTCGAATGAATAGAATTGATGATGCTATTCAAATAGCTGAAGATACAAATAAAATAGTGTTAGAGAGAGCTATTCAAAATAGATTGTTTTTCAAAGAGACTCTGGCTATTTTGGAAGATATGGCTAGTAAATTGGAAGGCGAGAAAAAAGACCGAACTCAAGATTTAGTTAACACAATTAAACAAGAGAATAAATTAATTGATTTAAATTTAAATGACTATGCTCTAAAGCTGCGTGAGGACAAAAGGCCAAGAGAACAACAGAAGGAACAAAATCAACAAAATCAAGGTAGACAAATGAATAGAACAAGACAACAAGATCAACGAAGACGAGAAGGTCAGCCAAATAAACAATATAGAACACAACGTGAAGCTAATTTACGTGAAGATTAGATAAAAAAATCCATACTAAATCCATTTAGCTTATCATTATTAAAAAATTTTAAAATAAATTTAAGCCAAAAAATAAACTGTTTATTTGAATTTTAATAATTTTTCTATCCAAAAATAAGAAAGATAAAAAAAAATAATATTATTATTTATGTTGATTCTCATTAAAAATTAAAAAAATATATTTCTGATATCTAGAAAAAAAATCTAATTTTAGGACCACTTTTAGCCATAGATGAATCCCATCGACCTGTTTGTATGTAAATTTATTTATAAATGAATCTCATCAATTCTTAGATATTAGTATTTATGAATATAAAACAAAATTAGTAAGTGTTTGGTTTTACACGATTTGATAGCTCACCATAAGTAAAATATTTTTATAAATTTTGATTATATATCTTAATTAATTAATTTATATTAAATAAGAAAATATATTATGTTCATGCTGATAATTTAGCAGGCGTTTTTGAGTTTTATAAACAAAATACTTTATCTTTTCAAATTTTTATTTTAAATTAGCTTACTAAATTAAAAATAAATTGATTGTTTTAATAAAAAGAAAAGCTTATTGATATAATTTTCAATATTAATGAGCTATTTGAATTGTAAATTGAGGTGATCGCCAAATGTAACGGACATTAGATCCCAATAACCGGTCACTAGATCAGTCAGTTACGCTTCCAACTCTAAATAATATATCAAGAATACAAAATATGGATTTTTGATCATTTTTGTTTTTATAAAATGCATTTATATAAATTCTTTGGAAGAATATTATAAATTTATAACTAACAATTAAAAAAATAAAATATTAAAAAAAAATTGGTTTTATTAATTATTAATTTGTTTTAGGTGATAAATTTTAAAAATATTGAAATTTTTATCGCATATCGTTATTAATTAATTTTTAGTTAGACTAATACATCTGAGTTTTAATAATAAATTAAATTAAATAAAAGACATTGTAATTATATTTTTCCTTTTTTTCTTACTTTTCATTTGTTCATCTTTTAAAGGCAATGTTATTTAAAAATTTTCCGATCTTAAAAAAATATGTCTTGTCCAATATGTGATCACTTGATCACAAAAAATGAGATCATTTTAATAATGCTGGTTTTGTGAACAAATCAATGATCACACTAAATATGATCTGAAGCATAAAAATTAAAAATAGAAAAAAATTTGTGATCAAAGTTTTTATCAGTTGATTCAAATGTTCAACAAGAACTACGCCATAAAAAAACGGAATTTTGAGCATTAGCGAATCTTTTTCTTTGCTTCAAATTCATTACTGTACCAAATTTTTTTCAACAAGATTCAGAGCATTTCTGATCGTTTAGGATTAAGCTAATCTCATAGCTATATAAGTTGACAGAGTTTTAAATCTTCACTTTCAAAATTCATTTTAAAGTAATTAAGTCTAAAAATATTTAAAAAAAAATGATCTCAAAAATTTTATCTATTTTTTTTTTGTTTTTGTACCGAGCTAATGATCATTCAAATTACAAAACTGAAGAAATTTAATATTTAAAATCCATATTATAATATTAATGCTCAGTACCGAAAGCAAATAAATAAATAAATTTTTTTAGTATAGTTTAAACAATTGAAATTTAATCAATCATGATTAGTAAAATTTTTTTAGTGATCCGTATTTAAATTCTTATGATCAATCATTTTATTAAATATTGTGTGATCATTGATTTGGTGTCACTCTTGTTCACAAAATTAGCATTATTAAAATGATCACATTTTTTGTGATCAAGCGATCTCATATTAGACAAGACCCTAAAAAATTAATTTTGACTGATTAAATCTTCATAATAAGAATTTGACCTTTTATAAATAAATAAAATTTTAGGAAAACTATAAAGGCTTTATTTTTTTAATAAGATCTAGATATATTTTCTTTTATCAATATAAAAAGTGCTTCTGACAAGAGAAATAACAGTTGCAATAATAAATTAAAAAAATAGAGGTACTTTTTAATAATTAAGAGGTACGAAAAGAATTTATGCGAATAATAAACAAGTTAGTAATGAAATAAGTCTATATTTTGATATATAATAAAATAATTTTATAAAAGAAAACAGTCTTGCTTAAAATGAGCACGCAAATCACAAAAAAAAACACGCATCAAAGCATTATTATAGATAAAAATTATGTTCACTAATTTGATTTTCTATGTTAAAAAGATTTTTATTTAATTTATTTATTAATAACTAAAATAAAATTTATATTTTATAAAAAAATGAAAATAAAAAAAAATATAAATATAAGGTAAAAATTTCAAATGAAATTTTATTTAATATTAAAAAAATAATTTTACTATTTTATTTATGCATTTTTATATCATTCAAGTTCACTTATTTGTAAATAACTGCTTCAATCTATCACGGAATGCCAGATCAAATGACGATATTACATAAATAAGAATTCCATTTCCAGTATGTGAAAACGTGTTGGTAAATACTAATAAGAATTTTTCGACTTCTGGATCTATATATGTACAAAAATTGACAATAAAAAGTATTGCACTTGGTAAACCTAGTATAAAAAACAAAATATTCAAGGTCATTGTTGTATTTGGACCAATGTAATCTGAGAATTTTGTCTCTTTTAGTTTAGATATTTGATTCAATATTCTATAAGTTGTAATTGCTGTAAATATCGACATAAATATGAATGGCAATAGTGTAGAATTTAAAAAATCTATCCATATGAATAATGCTGAATCTATCGAATAATCACATTTTGTTTTATTTGATTCATGATTGAATTGAAGTTTAACTTTACCAGTTGATGTGTAATTGTAAGCCATGTGATAAATTGCAAGAACAATAAACAAAAGTATGTAAAGCCGATTTTTTTTATTTTTTGGTAATAAATAAACTGACAGCAAACTGTCTAAACAAACAATTGTTAAAATCCAAGATGATTGCGACTTAAGGACATTTAAGCCAAAATGACTCAGTTTGCACGTCAATTCAGTTTTACTTAAATCATCAATTTCATTTATATAGTTTAAAAGCAGAAATAATGAAAAAAGCTGAACAAACGAATCAATTGTTAGTTTAATAATATTTAAAAGACTTGACGGACTGTCTGAAAATGTATCCATGCAAAGCAATCTAATGCATATTAAGTTGCCAATAAATCCTATTAAAAGGACTAGGAAAGAAATAAATAAAAATAGAACTATTAAATCATTAAACATTTTTTGTTTTTTGGTAATGCTTAATTTTTTTCATTATTTATATTGTAATTTTAATTGCACTTTTCCTCCTTAAAAAAGGAATCAATACATCTCAAGCGGATTCAAGTATTTTTTTTCCGTTTTTAAATAAAATATAATGAATTTTAACCCATTTTAAAATGGTCTAAAAAGCATTAATTTTTCTAAATTTGACGCATGATTTTTAAGATAAATATTTAATTTTCTACAAAAAGCTTTCGATTAGATTTGCTTTAAAATAATCTCAACCACTTGGTTCGAACTAAATTTGAATTTAAAAATTTAACAACATGTAAACGCCTTGATTTTTTAGGTTTACTGACTTACCTTTTTTATTGATCTAACGCCTATTTTTATGAGCTCTTTTAAAATTTTACACTCTAGTTCTCAGAGGCAAAGTTAAATGGTTTTTTCTGGCTTTCAAGACGGTATAATAATAAATTTTTAGCAATATATTTATTTTTTTGGCTGGAATTTTATCAGTTGATGTTCAAAGTAATTAATTTAAATTTTGTAAAACATTCTTTAATACAACACCATTGATAAATTCAATTCATTATTCCAAAAATTTGAATCTATTAATAAACAAGTTTATAATCAAATTCTTTTAAACAAGATCTATGGTCTTATTTTCTACTTTTGAAAAATTATATGAACAAAAAATAATTAAATTTCATTCTGTAAAAAGAGGTCTAAAATTTCCATCAAAAAAATTTGAAAAGTCTCTTCCGGTCCATATAGTCGAGCTAATCTCCAAACGCAAAGTGTCAAAAAAAGTCAAAAACATGACAAGTGCAACCAGGGCGGACTGTAATAAGCTTACTAATAAAATTAGATTTGAAATAGAAAAATTCAAGAGCCAGAATTGGGATATATTTCTTAAGTCTCTTGGGTCTAATCCAAACTCTTGCCGTCCTTTTTGGAAAAAAGTTAATTTAAAAAATAATTCATCCAGCAACGTTATCCCCAAACTTGTTCTAAACTCAAAAGAGTTTAAAACAGATTCCGAAAAAGGTATGCTTTTCACAAGGATTATTTTGGAAACTTTTACTTAAGAAAGAAATGATTCCTTTGACAATAACTTTCGTGAAATGGTGGAAGGATTTATTTCAAATAAGGATTATCTGAAAGACAGTCCTTATTTAAATTCTGAAAAGTCTTTTCTTAAAATCAAAATTGAAGAGTTAAACAAAAAAAACATTGGAAAACTAAAAGACGAGTCAGTCCCTGGACCTGACAACATAAGTAACCGTATGTTGAAAAATCTCCCTGACTCGTTTTTACTCGGTCTAGCAAGTTTTTTTAACCTCTGTCTAACTGCATCCGAAGTCCTTGAAGCTTGGAAAATCTCTAAAATAACAATGACCCCCAAAAAGAAAGTCAGTTCTGACCCATCTAAATATCGACCAATTAGTGTCACTAGCTATCTTGGAAAAGTTCTTGATAGAATTCTTGATAGAATTCAAAAAACAATAAGCTTAGTCTAACACTTTTTGGAAAGCAAATACCCTAAACTGACTCCCCAGTCTTTCTTGGAATTAAATTTGACCAAAGTCCATGTTTCACCTCCAAGGTTGAATTCATTGGTTATAGATGTCATGATCGCGTGAATTAAATTAAAATTTTGTCACACATATCAAGTCAAGTAAAAAAACCTGAAATGGAATCTATAATGCCCTTATAGGTTCCATTATAGACTATTGTTTTTTCATCCTATCCCGTGTGTCCCAGACAATTAAAAATACATGTTTTAAGTCAACCTACCGTATGACACACCGTCTACTTGACTTTCTGGACTTCTCGAGGAACAAAAGATAAATAGAATTGAATTAAGATTCTGAATTCTGCTTGAAAAGTACTTAAAAAAAGCTTAATATATAAAAACACACTCATTATTTCACTCATACAGGATTAAATTAATGTTTTTTTTTAAAGCTCAAAAAGTTCTGAATTAAAACCTTACTTTGTAAAGTCTCAAATTAACTCTTCCAATGAACAACAGTTTTTCTATAACATTTCTAATCTCTCTATCAAATAATCTGATTAATTTAATATAACTTTTTTATAGAAACTTTTTTAAATTTTAAATTCCAATAGCGAGAAAGGAGCTTATTTACCCAAAGCTATATATTTTAAATGTTAAATAAACTAATAAAAAAATCTCTACAATAAAATTCATTATTTGATCAAATATGATCTATTAAAAATTCAAATATAATTTTGAAGACAACTTATTTGATCTGAAAAATAATCAAGTTTTTTTTTTCAAAGGATTAAAAAGAAGATACTTTGTTTATAGAATTTTATTTTTTTTTTAAATTTAATTTCTATTAGAAATGTCGTTATAATTTTTAGTTTTGGTTAAGAAATTGGATTAAAGATATTAAATTTATTTTTTTGACAATTTGATAAATTCAATTAGTTTGATTAAATAAATGATTTTTTTTTCAAATGGACTTAGTTGAAAAATACAAAAATATAATAAAATAAAATTAAATATTTCTTGTTGTTCTCACAGAATTTGATAATAATGATTTATTTTTTGAGCAATAAATAGGATAATAATTTAATTGAACTGGTCTTATATAATTTGAATTTGGCATATACGATCTTCCATCAATTACAATCGGTAATTCACTTTGATATTTATACATGTTGACAAACGTTGGAGTTGAATTGGCAACCATTGGCACGAAAGAATGTCTCTTTAATTTATTATTTTCAATTGATAAGCCAGATAAATGATGCATTGAATTTGAAATTTCTCTCTTGTGATTCAGTTTCGAGTTAACGTTTCTACTATCTATATTGACTTGTTTCTCATCTTTTAGTTTGATTAAATAATAACAAAATAGTACAATTATCATCACTAATGAAAATATAATTATAATTATAATAAAAATAATTGATAGTGGAATCTTTGAATTTAAATTTTGTCTATTTTTATCGATTTTAAACTGAATAACATCAAGATCAAATACTTGAGATGATAAATATCCACTTTTCATACACACATACAACCCATTATCGAAAATAGACGGACTAATTATTATCAATCGATTTTTGTTGCTTGATTGATTGTCATTATAAACTATTTTATGAAAACTATATGCACCAATTGTAATTTTGGACTTTTCAGATTTTGACATATCCTTATTTTTATAATAAACAAACCAGTTGGCATTTGAATGTGTACATTCGAAACTAATTGGCTTGTTCAATTTTGCAGCTATTTTTTCTTTTTGTGCCACTTGTATTCGAAAAAAACGATTTATCTCACCATTTTGATTTGTCACTTGACAACGATATTCTCCCGAATCTGAAACCATTAGATCATTGATTTTAAATGTCATTTTGTTTCTCACTAATCCATACTCTTCTTCACCAATTACTCTACCATTTTTATACCACAAAATCATAAGATTTGTACTTGACAAAACAGAGCAATCTAACTCTAAATTCATGGATTCATAGTAAAATGTTGTTTTATTTTCAAAGGCATTTGTGAATTTAGGTAAATTTCTTTTTGTTTCAAAATTTTCCTTTGTGCTGGACATATGTTCAATTAAATTTGCCTCAATACTGTTAAATTTCAAGAATATCGATTTGCTTTGAATTATTTTACCATTACCTTTGACTAGTTCACATCTATAAAATGCCGAATCACTAATTGAAAATTGACTAATAACCATTTTGTTTGTGCTAATATTAACTCTTGAATCTGTTAAAATTGGAAACATTTTTTCTTCGTTCTTGTACCACGTGAACATATCAACATTTTTTTTGTTTTCATATTGAAATGGACAATTAAGCTCAATATTTTCACCTTCATTAATAGTTGTTTTTAATGAGCTATCATTAAGAAATATTTGAACAAGATAAACAGTTGAAAATAAATTTGACAGGATATTTGCTATGATTGAAATTTTAAGTAACATTTTATAAATTGTGTTTTCAAAAAGTGAACTGTTCGTTTTATTTAAATAAAAAAGTCGATGTACTAAAAAATCGGCAACATAAACCATTAATCAGAAAATTTTACTACAATTCAGGTATATCTGGTTTTTTAAGAAGACATTCAAAATCATGTACAAAGGATATTTACAAACGATTGAAAAAAAAAACAGCTAACAACTATTTATTGAAAATGATAATTATTGCTAATTGAATAAAAGTAAATAATGCCGCTTACCAATGAAGATTAATCATGTGCCAAAAATTTTACTTTTCTTTTTTTTACTTTTCAATTGTAAAATAATTGACCCTTTTGTCCTTTATTTTTCTTATTTACAATAAAAAAGAAACACAATAAAAAAATTACCAATATAATAAAGCAGTTAATTTTGTGGTTAATGAAAGTTGTTTGAACCATTTATTAAATAATTTATTTATTAAAAATATAAAATAGAAACAAATTTTTTCTTTATTTGACTGAGAGATACGTTATTTTTTATTTTATTTTATCTTTTTTTTTATCTGAAGGCGCATTAGCTCGGTACAGATAAATAAAATAATTCTTTCCAATTAAGGAATAAATCTATTTTCTTTCCTTAATTTTCAAATAGTTTTTATTAAAATCAAAATATATATAAGACCTGTAATGATATCAAAGTATAATTAAAAAGCGGATTATTTAATTTCAATTCCTTTAATATGATTAGTTATAAGAGTGAGTAAATTATGTCAATTAAACTTTAAAAAATAAATTATCAGGTTAGATCAGATCCAAAAAACTTTAAAAGAATCAAATTTAATTGATATTTGATCAAAAATTTTTAAACTAGCATCTAATTTTCTTTGTAGATTATTTAATTTTAGTAAAATTTTTAAACTGTTGAAAATGTAGTAAACTTATACTTTTCTACTTAATTAAATAAAAATAACACATCTTTTACTTAAAAACATATATTATAATTATTATCTACAAATTAAATTAAATTTTTTTTCCAAAGAGTTCAAAAATTGTTGTGCAAATTGTATCAACTGATACAAAATTTGTATCACCCAAATTTGGTTTGTGTAAAACCTCTGTAATTTAATTTTAATAATTTTCTAATGCATATACTTTTTTGCACAGTTGCACAGACTAGATTTGGGTGATACAAATTTTGTATCAGTTGATACAATTTGCACAACAATTTTTGAACTCTTTGGAAAAAAAATTTTTTAACTTAAAATTTTTGTTTTTGTTTTTTTTGTTCCAAAATTCACAATGTTCAAATTATCAACTCAAAAACTGTAAAATAAGTTTAGTAATTATATTGAGTAGAAAGACGCTTAAAGTAAAAAGAGTGTAATTTTTAACTAAATTTTAATTTTTAATTTGAGTTATATCTAATCTAAGTGAAATTTTAAGAATTATTACAAAATTAAAATTGATTTTATCATCCTTAAATTTAACTAAGATTAGATATAACTGAAGTAAAAAATCTATTTAAAAATTTTTAACGATAAAATTTTTAATAAATCGGGCTTTTAATTTATTTAAAATTGAAATTCAAAAATTATAAATTAAATTTATTTTTTATCTTTTGTTAACTAAAAAAATTAAAATAAAATGAACATTTTTTAATAAAAATATTGAAAATAAAAATAAATTTATGCTAAGTAAAGCTTAAAAAAATTTTAAGAATTAATTTTACAAATTAACTTTAAATCTTTGTTTTTATGTGGTTGATTAATTAATCAAATCATTTAAATGGCATTTTTAGAGTTCGAAAACTTAATTGATAAATTTATTAGAGATAATATCATAAATTGTCGAGAAAAAATAATTGGTGAAACGTCAAAGACACAATATTTTGCCATAGTAGTTAACAAGGTTGTGGTATTTAAAATCCGTTTGATATTAAATATTGATTGTCGTTTTGGTAAAGTTTTATTTTTGGAAGAACTATCAGACCACTTTACAAAGTATAGTTACCAACAAAAGTGTGATGAAATTATTACAGGACTTAAAAATAATCAAATTAGATATCCACGATCAAATCTTTCGGTCTATAATCCATGTAATCCAGATTTAAAAAAGAGTTTTTATATTGAAAAATCATTTAAATTAAATGATATAGAAAATCCAATTAAATTTTTTCAATCTGGTGATTATATTAGAATAAATATAGACGAATTATACTTTAAAAATGCTATATACACTGACAATCAGAAAGTTATTCATGTAAATTTTTCAAGTGGTCATGTTGAAGAATGTGATTTATCAGAATTAGTTGCAGATAAAGAATTTTTTTTAACATCTTATGTATTTTCTACAAGAAAAAAAAATGAAATAAATGAGCACGCAAGAAGATTACTTGGTACAAGACAAATTGATAATTCAGAAATAAATTTTGCTAGATTTTGTTCAACGGGATTGGAAACACGACAGAATTTAACATCAATGCCTCAAAGGCATTTTTGTTATATTTATAAAAATAATTCATGGAACGAGCTAATTATTAAATTTTAAAATCATTAAACAACTTCTCGGCTATATGGGCTAAATATCAGTGATTTATGATCAATAATTTTCTGTTTTGAAGTCATTGAAGAATTTAATGAAGTCAAGTTTATTCTTATTTCATTCTCTATATTTATGTCTTTTTAACTATTTTATTTTTATAATTAGAAGAAAAACAGAAAGAAAAGACTAAAAACAAAAAATAACTAATTTGAAATATTGGAAATTTTTAGTTCTGCTAACAAAACATACCAATTCAAAATTATACCTAAAATCTTAATCATGCAATATTGAAAAGAAATTGTTTCGTGTACCAATAGTATTTATGTATACAATCAATAAATAATTTTTTTTCACGAACCAGTTCATTTTACATTTTCTTTGTTTCTTAAGAACTTGATTTAAATATTATTCTAAAAAAAAATTTTTTTAGTTGAATTTTTTTTTTTTAAATTCTGTCTTTTATTTTTAATAAATGTATACCTTTTTATCCATTTGATCATTTTAATAGTTTAAAATTTAAAGTATTTTAAGATCAAATCTTCAATCTGAACAATATAGTGAAATATTCTAAATTTTAAATTTTATTTTACAAGAATTTTACAATCTAAATTAATTTAAAAATATGAGGTCGGTAAAAATTAGTTTTTTGATTCAATTTTTTCTTTTTTCTTTTTTTGGGTTTCCATTTTCTCTTTTAATTGATGAAATTTTAATTCATCTTGTTTTCTAAAATAAATTTCTTCATTTAAGTGCTCCTTAGCGCCAAAAGCTCCTCCACTTTGGCAAATAGATCCTCCGTATTTTCCAGTTGAATAACCACTTGAATTTTCCATTTGAAATAAATTTTACCTTTTAACTAAATTTTTAAAACATAGCAATATTTTGTTACTTATACTTGTTTGTTTATAATTTCAAAATTTTCCAAATATTTCGTGTTTAAGTATCATAATTTATTATGATTATTAAACTGACTAATTTAAAAATTCTATCTGCAACCGCTTTGTTAACATTTGGAGTAACTATTTTAGTGCTTAAACGTAAAAGAAACAGAAACAACTTATCAAAAAATGAACTTGTCATTATTCACTACAAAGACGCTTATTCGAATTGTCCCAGCCGAAGTATTGAATTGATTCAACTTGAGACTTGGCTGAGAATATCAGGTATTAAATATGAACTTAACTTGATAAATGCTCGATTTTATTCATATCAAAGCAGGCCAAAAATAGTTCTACATGGAATAGCTATATCTGATATAGACGAAGCTATTAACTATTTAGAAAGAATTAATGGAAAAGAATTGTCCGATTGTTTAAATCGGATTGAAAAATCAATTGCAAGATCATTTCTAGTTTTATTTAAACAAAGTCTTGAGAAATCGATCTTGATTTTCAGATATTTATTTTCTAACCAAGATGATGTTCAACTGTCATGGGTTGAATACATGTTTAATAAGTTAGTTTTAAAAAGAGAGATCAAACTTCACGCTTATTCAAATTATTCTAAAGAAAAAGGTATTCTAATTCTAATATTTATTATGTGAGTTATTTGATTTTTTTTCCTAGTGTTGGAAGCAATTGAATCAGATTTAATGGCTATTCAGGATTTTTTAAAATCAAAAAAATTTTTTTTCGGGGAAACACCTTCGACCAATGATGCAGCTTTATTTGGTATTTTAAGTCAAATATTTTGTGAAAAAAGTTTAACATTTGATTTTCCGATAAAAAGCAAATTTCCCTACCTGTTTTATTATTTTGAGAATATAAAAAAAATCTACTGGAAAGATTGGGAAGAACGTTCTTGTTAATTAAAAAGTTTTTATAGTTTTATTAAATTCTATTTTAGCTTAAATTTAGCAATATTTAATAAAAAATCTATGAAAGTTTATTTTTATATTGTAAGAGTTTGTAAAATTAAGTAAATTGTTTTGATTGATTTTAACCATCAAAATTTAGAGCCTCTTTGAATATAATTTTCTCTTAGTCTAAAAATCAACATTATTTTTTAATTCTAAAATTACTAATTAAATGGGTATTTAAGTACCTGACAGCGTTTATTTTGATAAATCCAGCGGCATCTGATGGTTCATAGTCCCCTTTTACATCCATACTAACTAAAGTTTCGTTATACAATGATTTAATTGATTCTCTTGCTTTTATGTAAACATTTCCCTTAAAAACTAGTAAAGTTACTGATCCGTCAACATTTTCTTGACTTTTTGTGATTATTTCTCTCAAAAAGTCTGCTTCCGGACTAAACCAAAATCCATTGTAAATTATTTCTGAATATCTAGGAATCAATGATTGCTTTATTTTTCTCACTTCCTAAAAAAATTGATTTAAAATAGCAGTTTAAATAAAAATGTTTTGTTCAAACATACTCTATCCATAGTTAAAAGTTCGATATCCAAATGGGCATGATACAAAATAGTCCCGCCAGGTGTTTCATATATACCTCTAGATTTCATTCCAACAAATCTATTCTCAACAATGTCTATTCTTCCGATTCCATGAGTTTTTCCAATTTTATTCAAATAATTCATAATTTCAAGAGAATCGGAATAAAGTTCTTGCCCATTCAAGTTTTTAACACTGATTGGAGTTCCTTTTTTAAATTCTATCTTAATAAGATCACCAGTATCAGGCCAATCACTCGGATTTGAAGTCATTTGGTAGATATTGTCCGGGGCAGGGCATTCTGGTTTCTCTAAAATTCCAGATTCATAGCTTATATGAAGCAAATTAGCATCCATTGACCATGGATTTTTGGGCGTAACTGGCAAAGGAATACCATGAGCCGCTGCATAATTAAATAGATCTGTTCTGCCTTTAAAACGATCATAAAACTCGGGTATTTTCCATGGAGATACCACTTTAATGTCGGGTTTTAGAGCATAGGCACATAATTCAAATCTGACTTGATCGTTTCCTTTACCAGTGGCACCATGAGAAATATAAGCCGCATTTTTATCGAAAGCAACTTTGATCAACCCCCTTTAATTTCCATAAATTATTAAAAAGGAATTTAAACGATATTTTAACTTTGTAATGCATGGACGGGCCAGGGACGTTCCTAATAGGTATCGATCCTCATAAATGGCATTTGCCTGAATAGCTGGATATATATAATCCTCAACAAACTCTTTTCTCAAATCAAGGCAAACAAACTTTTATATTTTTAATTAAATAAAGAAACTTTTAAAGCCTAAATTAACTCACATCTTTTGCTCCAAATTTTAGGGCCTTTTCTTTTGCAGAATCAAAATCCTCATCTTGACCAATGTTTGCCTTTGTAGAAAAATAGGTTTAATGCATTTTTAAATGTTTTTTTTTTTACCATGTATGCAATCACTTCATAATTTTGTTCTATTAACCAAACTAAAATACATGAGGTGTCCAAACCACCACTATAAGCCAAGACAACAGTGCGATTTTCATTTTCTAAAGTACTCATTTTTTAAATTTTCAATATGATTTTTCTCTATTTATATTTAACCTATAACCAAGCTTCAATATAACTACATTAGAATAATTTAGTTAATTTAATTTAAACCATAAGTTAAATTTTTTGGGGATTGTTCTCTATTAAAAAAATACTTTCTAGATAAGATTTTGATTTTTTTCTTCTCACGATTTATAATTTTTTTTAAGGTCTATTTTTTAGCATTCTTTAACTAGTTCTTGATGATAAAAAAAATAAAACGCAAATGAATTTTAAACAGAGGTCGCTTTTGTTCATTTATTCATAATTTGATAAAAATTTCAATAATGGTCATTAAAGATACTTGAATGATGATTTTTTATTTTAAAAAATAATAATTTATTCAGCTTTTCATTTATAGATTTTTGTCAAATCTTCAACATTCATAAGCAAATGACACAAAGATTTTGACCTAAATCAGACGAGCTAATTTAGCTGAGGATATTATGCAACTTCAGTGACATCAACGTAGTATTCGTTCGAATAAACTGACACTTGGCTTTTGAGGCTCAATATCTGCAAGTGCAAAATAATTCTCAGAATCAGCTTCTTATCAAAAACACAATTTGAGAAAAAGATATCGATGTCATTATATCCAACGATCTCAAATCATCAAACTAAACAAACAAAGAAGCAACCAACGCAAGTTGTATGATGAAAATGCTAAAGAGCACTTTTGAATAGTATCACTAACTGGAAGAAAATTTACGCTTGCTACATATGAATACGACGAATACGAAGAATACGACATCTAGAATACGAAGTCCCAGTTTGGTCACCGTATAGGATTAAGGACAAGTTATGCCTTGAAAAGATGCAGCGTCTAGTTACAAAAATGATTCATGGTCTTAAAGGTAAATGACCAGGATTAAATTCTATCACTTAAACAATGAAGATTTAGAGAAAATCAGAACTAAATTGGCATTTCTATTCACAACTATCTATGTCGAGAGGCGGTTGATGAAGCATGTTGAAAAAGGAAATTGTTAGCTAGTGTAATCAAAGAAACTAATATTAGTAATTTCAGTAACAAAATGATGAATATATGAAAGAGTCTATCAGACAAATTATGGCATTGTGAATTTTGGAACAAAAAACAAAAACAAAAATTTAAAATTAAAAAAATTTTTTTTCCAAAGAGTTCAAAAATTGTTGTGCAAATTGTATCAACTGATACAAAATTTGTATCACCCAAATTTGGTTTGTGTAAAACCTCTGTAATTTAATTTTAATAATTTTCTAATGCATATACTTTTTTGCACAGTTGCACAGACTAGATTTGGGTGATACAAATGTTGTATCAGTTGATACATTTTGCACAACAATTTTTTAACTCTTTGGAAAAAAAATTTTTTAACTTAAAATTTTTGTTTTGTTTTTTTTGTTCCAAAATTCACAATGTTCTAATTATCAACTCGAAAACTGTAAAAAAAGTTTATTAATTATATTGAGTAGAAAGACGCTAAAAGTAAAACGAGTGTAATTTTTAACTAAATTTTAATTTTTAATTTGAGTTATATCTAATCTAAGTGAAATTTTAAGAATTATTACAAAATTAAAATTGATTTTATCATCCTTAAATTTAACTAAGATTAGATATAACTGAAGTAAAAAATCTATTTAAAAATTTTTAACGATAAAATTTTTAATAAATCGGGCTTTTAATTTATTTAAATTGAAATTCAAAAATCATAAATTAAATTTATTTTTTATCTTTTGTTAACTAAAAAAATTAAAATAAAATGAACATTTTTTAATAAAAATATTGAAAATAAAAGTAAAGCTTAAAAAAATTTTAAGAATTAATTTTACAAATTAACTTTAAATCTTTGTTTTTATGTGGTTGATTAATTAATCAAATCATTTAAATGGCATTTTTAGAGTTCGAAAACTTAATTGATAAATTTATTAGAGATAATATCATAAATTGTCGAGAAAAAATAATTGGTGAAACGTCAAAGACACAATATTTTGCCATAGTAGTTAACAAGGTTGTGGTATTTAAAATCCGTTTGATATTAAATATTGATTGTCGTTTTGGTAAAGTTTTATTTTTGGAAGAACTATCAGACCACTTTACAAAGTATAGTTACCAACAAAAGTGTGATGAAATTATTACAGGACTTAAAAATAATCAAATTAGATATCCACGATCAAATCTTTCGGTCTATAATCCATGTAATCCAGATTTAAAAAAGAGTTTTTATATTGAAAAATCATTTAAATTAAAAGATATAGAAAATCCAATTAAATTTTTTCAATCTGGTGATTATATTAGAATAAATATAGACGAATTATACTTTAAAAATGCTATATACACTGACAATCAGAAAGTTATTCATGTAAATTTTTCAAGTGGTCATGTTGAAGAATGTGATTTATCAGAATTAGTTGCAGATAAAGAATTTTTTTTAACATCTTATGTATTTTCTACAAGAAAAAAAAATGAAATAAATGAGCACGCAAGAAGATTACTTGGTACAAGACAAATTGATAATTCAGAAATAAATTTTGCTAGATTTTGTTCAACGGGATTGGAAACACGACAGAATTTAACATCAATGCCTCAAAGGCATTTTTGTTATATTTATAAAAATAATTCATGGAACGAGCTAATTATTAAATTTTAAAATTATTTTTACTAAATATGATAATATAAAATAAATGAGCTACTCAATAAATCATTCAAAATTTAATTTTTTAGAAATATGTTTTTATCTATTAGTGCGGTCATTAAGTCCCTCAGCTTCAAATTAAGGTGGGCCAATGACCATAACTGACTGTACCTAGCACTATTATTTATTTATTTGTTTGTCTTTAACGAGCTAATGTTTTTTCAGATTAAAAAAGGCTCAAAATAAAGAAAAAATATGGTAGAACCAAATTAAGTTAAAAAATAGAAAAATTTTTAAAAATTGTAATGATAAGAGATAATTAGAGAGTTACAGTTTATTCACAAAATATTGGGGTTATACAATGTACATTAAAAAAAAGATGTTAGATTTAGACTTTGCAGGTGAATTGGTGCTAATATCAAACTCAGATATGTAAATGTAAATGAAGACGCAATAAAGTATTTTAAGACCAAATCTTCAATCTGAACAATATGGTGAAATATTCTAAATTTTAAATTTTATTTTACAAGAATTTTACAATCTAAATTAATTTAAAAATATGAGGTCGGTAAAAATTAGTTTTTTGATTCAATTTTTTCTTTTTTCTTTTTTTGGGTTTCCATTTTCTCTTTTAATTGATGAAATTTTAATTCATCTTGTTTTCTAAAATAAATTTCTTCATTTAAGTGCTCCTTAGCGCCAAAAGCTCCATCAGTACAATAATGGGAGAACAAAAAAACATTAACACTAGAAGCACCAAGCAATTTTTCACGTTTTTTTAATTCAAAAATATTTTATAAAAAAACTATAATAATTAAATAAAGTAATATAATTTTTTAAAGATAATTTTAAAATTTATTTAAATCAAAAGAGATATATTCATTTGAAAAATCTATTCAAATGATAATAGGATTTAAAATTTTTTTAAACGAGTCATTTTGACTCGTTTGGTGCTTCTAGTGTTAAGAAAAGACTTGCTTAAGCAAATATTACCTTTGCTAGACTCCGACCAAAATGGAAATTAACAAGTTAAAGCAAGGAAGCAAAACTCAAACTGTACAATTCTGTAGTAAAAGCAACACAGATGTACGGAAGTGAATGTTGGGTGAATCTGACGGGAAAAGTCTGTACAACTTTCACACTGCACGTCTTCGGAGGATTTTGGAGAAACACTGGCCTGAGACATTCTTGAATGTAGATCTTAGTAAAAGAAGAAATTCAGAGCTATTAATTCAATGCATTAAAAACAAAATACTGCGATACCTTGCACATGTACTATGAATGAAAGAAAAAAGCTACAAAAAAAGCCTTTCGTAGGACATTACGAGGGCGATGTAAAGTAGAAAGATTTGCAGTAATATTGAGGTCAACAATTACTAAAGAGCTCATTGAAATGAGAATGACATGAGGAGAGAGACAAAAGATCGAATTGTGTTGAAATCAAAAGTATTGAGCCTTTACTCTAAAATAACTGAATAATGAAAAAAAATGTATACTAAAATAAATTAATTACACAAACATTCAACTTTAATTATTTCTATTTTTTTGAAAATTTTTATAGTTAAATTATATAGTAAATTTTCGTTTATATATTTAAAATTAAAAAATAAAAACAAATGTTAAGTAAATTTTGCTTTTCAAAAATTATTTCCGCTTATGACTATATTTCCCAGTAGAGGCATTTGACAATTATGCGACATGAATTTCAAAATGTCGGTCTTAATTATTCTAGTTGAAATTTTTTTTTCATTTGAAAAAAAATGTTAGAAAATCAGGATCAAGATTTAACTCTGACTGATTTATCCCACAATACCCTTAACTTTCAGCTTAGTCAGAATTTAAATATGCACCAGAGTCCCGTAATGATAAAAGACATATTGTACTATAATTATTCTAAATCAGATCAACAACAGCAAGTCCATGTCATAAATCAAAACGTCTCTAAATCATTACATAATCAAGAAATTATGTCCCCTTCGTCCAATTCTTCTTCATCGCCAGCTCCTTCTTCCGTCAATACTACCTTCAAACATTCACTTGATCAACATGAGATTTCAAATAAGTCACAGAAAAAATCTCAAAAGAAAAAGTCATCACAAGCCACATCTGAGATAGATGAAGAGAGAACTTCTCAACTAGTATCCGAAATACTTCGAAATATAAAAGAAAAAACCAAAGAGCTTGAAAGTTTAAATCAAAATTTAAAATCAACTAATATTTCAGAACAAAAATCGGGTTTAAAATTAAACAATGTATCTCAAAATGAATCTGAATTATCAAAGAACTTTTCGCAAGACAGCTTTTCAAATGACTTCAATGATTCAAATGAATTATATGATAGTGATAGCGCCAAGTCTCAGTCTAAACAAAAAAAACTAAAATCAAAAAGCTGTAAAACTAAATCAAAAAAAATCATTGAAGTGCCCCAAGGTTGGAGTAGAATACTAGAAGCTGAAAAAACTATTAGTTATTTAAGCCCAACTGGATTTCGATTCAAGTCTCATCAAGATATTAAAAATTATTTACTCAGCGACCAGACTTGCAAATGTGGTCTTGAATGTCCTTTGAATATTTATGACACTTTTAATTTTAGTCCGTCAATCGAAAGTGTTAACTCGAAAAAATTATCTAAAAATTCTTGCTCTTGTAAGCATATTTGCCATAGTATTAAAAAACAAAAAAATTTAGTCAAAGTCTTGGATGAAGTAAATCAAAATTCTAAGCGAACTTCTACTGAAAGAAAACCAACTGCAAAAAAATCAAAACCAGATCCAAAACCTGAAAATCAATCGATAAATAGTGCGATTCCTCAAAATGATCATGTTGTTAATACTCAAATACCGGAATCATGTTTATCTCAACAACTAGCTGAATCAATATCCATGCCTAATTTTGTACTGAATCACGACTCGGATAGAGATCAAATTCATTTTGGCTCAAATGATTTGCTATTTGATGAGAAAAATTTTGGATTCGAACATTTAAATTCGTTGAGCATGGTAAAAAAATTTATATAAAATAAAACATATTTTTTCACTGATTTTTATTTTTTTTAAGGATAAATATTCAGAATCTAACTCAATTTCAAATGGCGTTATTGCTGAAGCAAACAGCATAAATTACGACCATGATTTTAATGGTACTTTCAAGTCAATGTTGAATGTTAAAATATCATGTTCATTTGATGTTCATAATTTATTATCTAAATGTTTTTAGTATTTTTTTAAATGTTTTAATTGTTTATTTATGTGTAGATGTCATAATTTTAAATTAAATATTTAAAATTTTTATATTTTAGATATTCAGCATATGGTCAATAGTCAACTATAACAAGTTAAGTCAATTAATATTTAATTATCAAACAAACTAGTCATTTGAAGCTAATTTATTATATTTATTTATCATTATTATTATTATTATTATTGATTTTTCTAATAAAATTAAATTTAATAGATAGTATTTTTATTATATTAAAAGATCCAGAAAGAAAAAATTTGAAAATTTTTTAAAAAAATATTCTTTCTCTGACTTAATGACTTTGTACCTTACTTAAATTTTTTATCTTTCTACGACAGAACTTTTTTGATTTTCTAATAAAAAAGCTCGAGAGGCTCAATATTTATCCTGTTATGGTCAATATTCATAAACAATCACACATATTAGGGACAAGAATCCTTAAAGTGAATTTACTCTGCTGAATGAAAAACAAAATTAAAAGTTTAGAAATCTTGGATCAATTTTAATGGGTTATTTTAAGTGAAAAGTAAAATAAGAAAATAAATAATACTTAAAATTTAAGAGAAAACAGAATCCTTGGTTAAAATCTTAACAGGAAATCCGGAATCTTAAAAAAAGTTCTTAAGTTTGCTAAAGACTAAATTTAATAGATAGGATTTAAAGATTAAAAGAAAGAAGGAAACGAAATGATTTTATTGATCTTATTATTTTTGCTCAAAAGACTTTTTAAAATTAAAACTTATTTCATTTGATTTTAATTATTTAAAAAAAACGTTTTTTTTTTTATTTTAATTTTAATAATTTTTGCTATGATCATAGCAATATGAAAAAATTTAATGGGAGTGTTTAATCCAAAAAAATCAAAAATTTTAAAACATTTGAAAAAATTTGTGATATACTAGAATATTGTTTAATGTATTGATAAAACCATTCATAACGCGATAGAGTAGCAATTATGATCAGTAATATTATATTATTAAAATAGATTTTAGAATAGAACAAACTAAAATTTTAAGAAGTTTTTAAAGTTTTTACAATGCTTTAAATTGAAAAGCATAAAATTTAATGCTTCAAAAAATCTTAATCTTTTTTCCAAGTTTTTAAAAACTAAAATATTTAGCTTTTTCTAATCAAAATAAGTTATAAAATTTTTTAAACATTAATTTTTTTATTTTTTTTAAATTTCAAGTCATCTTTTTTTCTTTTTAAAGTTTCATTTTTGCTTTTAATTGATTTGACCAGTAGAGAAAGATTATTGGAGCCATTCTTTTCAATTTCTGAATCATCTTCTGTTTGCTTTTCGGTCAATTGACCTTCGTTAATGCGCTTGACTTTTTCATTCAAAATATTTTCCATTGCTTTTGTTTTTTTGAACATTTGATCTGATGGATCAATATTAAATCTGTGATCGGTAAAAATAGCTTCAAAACGTGGGTCTTTGAGATTGACTTCAAAATTGTCTTCTTTTTTCTCATCATTTTCATTTTTTGATTTTCTTTTATTTCTTTTTTGTTTTTTATCTAATAACAAATCATCCAGATTAAAATGTGATTTCTGATCTTCGTTATCCATGGTTAATAAACTTAATCTAGCCTGTTCGTTCTTTTCATCTTCAGTCAATTCAGTTTTATTTTTCATATCAAATTTTTTATTTTTTTTATTTGTTTTTTTTTCTTTAAACAAATCATTGAACCCATCATCTTCAATTCCGCCATCCCACGAAAATTCCAAATCACAGTCGCGATTTTTTTTCGATTTATTATCAGCACCTAACAACAATTCTCTATATTTCCGGATACGATCTTCTTCCACATCTTTCTCATCTAAATTTTGATCGCATTTTTCTTCTGGTTTTTCCTCTTCTTTTTCATCATTATCGGATCCACTTTCCTCTTCGGAACTAGTAGCTAATAAGAGTTTAAAATCAGAATTTTTCAAATCTTCTTCAGTATATTTTCTCATTGTTATGGCCAATCTATCTTTTGGGGTTTCATCCCAGGTGCATTCAACTTTGGTTTGATTAAGTGCAGTTGTAACAAACAAATTTGGTTTGAAAGTTATAGGATCTGGGGCATCACAGCACGAGTCTTTCAAATCAGCGTCTTCGAATTCTGTGTCATCTGGAATAAATCGAAGATCAAGTCTTGTAGAGCTTGACTCATATTCCAGTCCGTCACATTCAGAGTAAATTTTATCAGCTGTTTCAGCTGAATCGCACTCAACCACGGCGTAAAAATATCGTAAACGGTTAAATTGATAAATACGGAGTTTTCTACGGTCAAACTTACGACCTTCATCTTCATCGTCATTGATATCTGAGTCAGATTCTTCTTCTTCTTCTTGTTGAACATCAATTTCAGTAAGCTCAGCTGGTCCATGCATTTTTTCATATTCCATTCTTTCTTTACCATACTGTGATATATAAACTTTTACCGATTTAATCACGCCTTGAGCTGGCTTAAAAGAGTTAAGCAGTACAAAAATATCTACAGCTTTAATTCGGTCCCAGTCCATATTGCACAAGGCCAAACGTTTAGTAACTTCATTTCCTCTTTGTGTATCAGCGTCTAGTTCATTCCAGGGAATGGGCTCAGTTTCTTGTTCACTCTCAGAAGATTCAGCAGTCTCTGATTCTGATTCCGATTCGGTTTCTGTTTCTGATTCGCTCTGTTCATCTGATTGCTCTTTTTTCACAGACGTGTCTGTCTCTTTTTTGTCTTCTTCATCTTCATTTTCACTTTCTGAAGATAATTGATAGAACTTCTTCAAATTATCATCAGTGGTTAAATTAATCGGTCGGCCACGCTTGTCTACGGTGTATTTGAGCTTGAATTTCTTGTCCTCGAACATGTTTTTGAATCTACGATCGATTTTAAATTTACGCTCATTTTTCGGCATTATCCGAAAACGGCTATCTTTTATTATATGCTTAAACCGTTCGTCTTTGGCTATTTCATCCATCTAAAAAAAATTTTTGAAAATTATTTATTCATAAAAAAATTTTATTTGTTTATTAAATTCTATAACAAAAAAGATAGCTTCAAATAATATTTTCTTTGAAAATTAAACACATTTTTTTCGCTAAATGATCTCTAAATTTTGCATTTGCCAAGATTTAGATTTTAAAATATTTTTGTCTTAGCTTTTTTAAAGGTTAGTTTTGCAATTTTTATTTACGAATAAAAGTAATCTTGAAATATTTTTTTAAAGATATAAATTTGTTTTAAAAGATACTGTTTTTTTGTATCAAAAAAGGAATTAATTTTTTTCTTTTTGTGATAACATTTTAAAAACTAAATTTTTCTTGTATCTTCTCATAAGTGATTTTTCTTCAAATATCTAAGCAATAAGAAAAAACCTATTGAATATATTGTTTGCTGAAGATTTAAATAAAATAAAAATCATAAAAACAAATCTTTGATTATTATACAGAAATTGGCAATATTAAATTAATGCAAGATAGATTTTCAAATTTCGAATAGTCTCATCTTTTAGAAATAGAAATTTTTTCATTATTAAATTTTAAATTTTAGAGCAATTTTCCCTTATCATTGTGGGCTTATTAACACTTTATTTATTTTATTTAAATAAAATTATTTTTAAATGGTAAAAAAACATTAATATATTTAGGTAATCATTCATTTTTTTAATAATTCTCATAAAATTGTCATAATGATAAAACATTTATTGATTTATATATTAGAATATTTTTTGTTTGTATTTCATTAACTTAAACTTTTTTTGTTTTTTTATCATTATACATAAGGCACATGGAAAACAGTAAAACAGTATTAAAATGGTATATTTTCCTCCAATTTTTAAGATGGTCCTAAACAAAAAAATTTTTCATCGTAAATTCTTTTCATTAAAAATGAATTTGATGCTTTATAATAACTGTTTTTAGTGTTATTTAAATGTAGCATTAGGAAATAAATTTCAAGGTAAATTTTAATATTTTACAGTAATTTGTTACATCTGTTAGATGATTTTAAATCAAAAACAAAAATAAAAATTAAAATATTCATTACAATAATTTTCAATTTATATATTAAAAAGCAATAGATTAAAATATAAACACCACTCATTTTTTAAAAATCAATCCGAATTTTAAGTAAATTATTTTTCACAGTTTGCTGTCATATCTGCTATGAATTTAAAATATTTAATTCATTTAGATTAAAATATAAGTATAATTTCTAAATAAAGAATTTTTATTTTTTAAATTGCTTTAAAATTCACGTTTAATTTTTTCAAATATTTGATTATTTAGATTTTGATAAAAAAAAAATATTATCGCCCAATTTTTAATTATGGTAACTCAAACACCTGATGCCATACAAATTATTAAATTTTGAACGCTTAATCATTTAAAAAGTAGAAGAGAATAATGTAAATTTATAAATTTTGATTATAAATAAAATCTGTTTCTAATTTTGAATATTTAAAGGTGGTCAAAATATGAACGTTTAAGCCAAACATTGGATGAAGATTTTTCTCTAAAAGAAAGAAAATCAAATACTAGACTAGCAGAAATATCAGATTCAGATGATCAAACGATTAGGTCGATTCTTTTAAATCAAAGTTTAAAAAAACGCAAAGTTTTACATCACAAATTAATAAAAACCCTCTATTTTTTACTTTTTATTATATTTATTTTCTTTATTTATTTCATTTTTGGCATCGAAAAAACATCATTAAGCTCAATAAAGAAATTTATTGAGAACAAAATAATCTTCAAGGATAAAAATGAATGGTCTTTTTCACTAGACTCATATGGCACAGAGTCGTGCATTCGTGTATACGACATTGACGGTGATGGCTTAGATGATTTGATTTTTGGCTTAGCTGGAATTGAGGAAATAAACCGAATTGGAAACAATACTAAACAAAACGAAGGTCTCTTAATGGCATTAAGGGGTTTGGATGGAAAGAATTTATGGAACATCAGCACAAAATCAGAAATATTCGAAATTAACTGTTTGATTGATTTAGACTTGGATGGACGTTTAGATTGTATTGGCTCTGGTCGCAAGCATACTTTAATTGGTTTCAATCCTCACAACGGTAGCGTATTCTGGGACCAATCTTTTGAGCTAAGCTTAAACGATAACTGGAATATATATAATCCAGTAATTTTGCCATTCGACTACGACCAGGACGGAGTAAAAGAGTTTTTAATCTCCACTGGTGGAAATCCAATGATTCCATCTAATGTACATGAGCGAGAGTCAGGCAGAATAATTCTTTTTTCAGGAAAAACAGGAAAACAAATAGGTAAAGATTTAATTCTCCCTGAAAACAAAGAAACATACATGTCACCTGTTCTTCATTCTATCAATAATGACCATTATCTCTTATTTGGAACAGGCGGTGAAACAGTGCCTGGCAATCTATATGCTCAATCTTTATCAAATTTTTATAATTACATCATGGGAAATAGTTCTCATTTGGAATTGAATCAACATCTCGAAAAATTTTCTCAAGTTTCCAATATTAATGGACTTTACAGTATTTACAAAAGCATGTCTAAAGGAGTAATGGTACCGCCAGTTTTGGTTGATGTTACTAATGATGGTACAAAAGACATTTTAATACTATCATTTGATGGCGAAGTAGTTATGCTTGATGGACTAAGTTTCAATAGGTTATGGATGACAAAATTTGAATGCCACGAGACTTATACTACACCATCACCTGGCTATTTTGATGATGATGATATTTTAGATTTTATGTTGATACAAAATTTAGGAACTTTTGATTATTATCTTAATTCCTCAGTTGTCATATTAAGTGGGGTTGATGGTTCCATTTTGTGGAAAATGAATACTGGACGAATGCAGATGGTTTCTCCATTAACTATTCAGACCAAAAGCGACTTTAGAGATTTATTTTTCTTTAGAGTACAAGGAGTTGAGGAATTTGCTGATTCAATGCAGCAAGTTTACCATGGTATTGAACCTCAACAGCCTATTGACAACAGTCCAAATAGAGGAAAAAGAAACAAAGATGAATTCGAAAAATGTCAAAGTTTGGTTGTTAAAAATGTTAGTTTTCGTGCATTAGAGCCTAAATGTGGAAGTGATAAAAATTTTAAATATTTGTCCAGTTACGGTTTTATTGTAGACCGTAGTTGCCAAGAAAATCCAATTTTAGTTTTTAAATCAGAGCCTGTGGAGAAAATGTTTAACTTAACCTTACGACAAAAGAATATAGAGCTGTGTTTAGTAATGGAACCAATGGAAAGAAATACTGGTGCAATAGGACATTTTTCTAACAAAGATGATTTAGATCTAATAACTATTGTAACAAGAGGCGCAAATGTTAGAGACCCGGAAAATGGAGATTATATCAAAATCATTACAGATATGAAGATTTTTAAAAATAATTTAAGCCGTTCAATAAGTAAAATTCAGAAGATAGACTCAAAAATTTACAGGAACCTAATTGATAAAAAGCTTAAATATGATAATAGTAATGAGGTACATATTAGTAATTTAAAATTTTCGCTAAATCAATCTTGGAATGCTTATATGGGAACTTATGCAGATAGTTCTTTTAATACTATATCATAAATATTCTTGTTTAATTTTTAAATTTTTGTTGAATTTTCACATAAATATATTATTCAAAACATGTAAATTTAAATAAAAATTTTAATTTTCAATTTTGTGCGATTAATTTCACTTTTTTTATTGTTTTCTTAAATTAGAAAAAATGTATTATGAAAGTAAAAATAATAAAGTTTTTATAAATATCAAGCTAAAAAGAGAAGCAGCGTGGCGCAGTGGAAGCGTGCTGGGCTCATAACTCAGAGGTCGGTGGATCGAAACCATTCGCTGCTACATTTTTTTTTCTTTAATTTAAATCAGCTTTATAAAAATTTATATGACAATATCTTTTTGTTGTTATAAAAATGATCTTAAAATTTAATAACGTATTATCTCCATTTTAACATGTCACTAAAATATTTAATGACATGTCACAAAAGAATCTTTTACATGCTATAACAGCGTGTCACTAAAATAGAGTACTCTATTTTAAAGACATGTCACTAAATTCGGAAAATTATGTTTTGATATAATTACATGTCAATAAATTTGAATATAGCTCAAAATTGACTTTTTAACAATAAATTTTTCTTGACATTAGTGACATGTCACTGAACATATTTATTTGTCTTTTAATTTTAATTAAATAGGTAAATTAATGAAATCACATAAAAATTTATTTAAATTAGACTATTGTTCGTTTAAAAAAATTCAAAAAAAATAATTTTTTTTCGTAAAGGTTTTGCTATTTAATATTGTGTTCTGTAATTTTTTTAAATCAATCTGTTTCTTGTGTAGAGCATAATATTGAGAAGTTTTTTTTTTTATCAGTAAATTTTTTTTTTTAGTTTATTTTTTAAATTAATATTATATAAAAAATTAAAAGATCTTGATTTACTGCAAAGTCTTCACTGAGTTGTCGTTGTAATGCTAACATAATTTTTACTCGTTTACGCTAATGACATATTGGTAAAATTTTGATTGTAGGGTAGTTGGCAGAGAAATTTTGCAATGTTGTTTTGTCAATTTTTAAAATTTAAATGGTTGAAGTTTCTACATCTGGAAAATTGATCAACAATTTTAATTTCTTAAATTTCAAAGAACTGTCTAACTGCCATTTATTTGTTTGTTATGGAAAAAATAATTAGTGTTGGAATTTTCTCAATAGCTCTAGGGAACTTCGATGTCTTTAGTGAAATACGTTTAGCAAGTTGCTGATATTTAACCCAATGTAAAATATTAGACATTCAAAATGAATTAATTATTATTTAAAACTTAATTATTTTTTTATAATTTTCATTCTTTCTTATTAAAATTATTTTATATATTCTTTTATTCATTTAGACTAGAAGCGGTCATTTATTAATTAAGATGTTATTTTAAGGTTTTTTCTTTATTATTTAGTGTTATAACTGTGAACCACTAGATTCTCGTAGATCCGGAAAAAAGGAATAAGTTAAGTTAAAACCTTAATTAAATGATTTCAAAAATGATCAAAATAATTTAAATGCGCAATTAGATTTCATCGATTTTTGAATATTTGTCAGATTTCAAAGCTTTAATTTTACATTTTTAAAAAGGGATTCTAATTTATAAAAATTCATTGAAATTTAATTGCGCATTTTAAATGTCTTGATCATTTTTTGTATCATAAGAGAAATTTTAGAAAAATGATGATCGGTGATGATAAAAAAAGATTCTAAGCCAAAATTTAAGCTTTGAAGTTTAAAAAGTTGGAAAAGGTTGAAAATGGATCTAAAGAGATTAGTTAGCCATCGATTAATACATTTAAATATTTATTTTGCTTTATAGTTTGATCGATTGCAAGCTATGGTAAAAACTGCTTGAAAGATTTTACTCGTATTTATAACAGCAAAAACTTGAAATTATTAATGGTTTGGGTCTAGTAAAGAAAATCTAATTAAAAAAGATTTTTTTTTAATTTAATAAAATTAAATTATTTTTTTTTCAAATTTCTCAATATTTATTGATAAGTAAAATCTTCAAAAAGCCAAACCAAAAAATCTAGCCTATCTAAAATAAAATTCCTTTTTTTTTTAACAAAAAACTGTTTAATCAATATTTGTAATTTCATCTGTATCATTAAGTGTTTTTGACGAATTCGCAGTTGGAGGTCTATCTAAAATTTGAGGATACGGATCCATGGAATGAGAATCCCCAACCCACAGTCCCGAACTATTTGAATCTTGTATTGACGATCTCACTCCGCTTCTTGGTCGTGGACTCTTGCCATCTTCTAAGTCGGAAACTGTGCCTAGACTATTCTCATCATCATTTGCTTCTTTAAAACCAATTGGCACAGCATTTGGCGATGGTTTATAGCCTTTTCGGGATGCTTCATTTAACTGTTTTTCTAATATTTTTCTATTATCGCCAAATGATGATTTAGCATGGCTGCTTGTTAATAATTTTTTACTAGGGCTTTTGTTTTTCCGATATGATTCAGTCAATAGATTTCCATTCTCAAAATCACTTGTTTCATCAAAATTCAAGCTATTAGACAATCTTGATCCTTTACGAGGCGAAATAGAGCTTCGAGTTTTTGTTTTAGGTCCTTGAAGAATCGATTTAGTAGGCTCAGTGTCATCGTCGTCTGTTTCAAAGGCGTTTGGTACGCTCACATCTTCATCAGTCTCTTCACCTTGGTCATTTTTAGTTCTAGATTTAGTCACAGAGTCATGTATCCATGAGCTTTCTTCGTCAATCAAATCATCCAGTTTTTTTGATTTTTCATCACTTTTAAAATGCACTCTTGAAGAACGTATTGATGAAGAAACACGCTGTGAAGCATGTTTTGCACAAATTTCATTAAAAACTTTTCTTGTTTCATTAAACTTAACCAAGTCATCTGTTCGATCACCTCTTAAATTTTTGATTTTATTCATTACAAGTTTATAGTCTTGATTGGATAAACGTGTGTCATTTATGTTGATTCCAAGATCATCGAGCTCTTTTTCGTAGCCTTCAAGACTAGACTTTTTGAATTTATTCAAATGAGATGAATTTGTTTGAACTTTTTTTAGAGTTATTGGACAATATTTTGCCAAGTAAATTTCTGCTTTCTTCGATGCTTTAACTGGCTGAGTAGGTAGTTTTTTGGATGGCACTGGTGCTGGTACTTGATTTGGCTGTTGTCTTGGAGTCACTGTAGGCGGCCGATTTTTAATATCTGATTCAAGCTTTTGCCTCATTTGTTGTTCTGAATGCAATTCATCTTGAAGTTGTTGTATTCTTGTTTGCAATTGATTATCGCTTTTGCCAATTGTGTTTTTCAATTCTTCAAGTTTTTCTTTTAATATTGATATTTCGTCTTCTTTCTTTTTTTAATCAATATTAAAAAAATTTCATTAAATTAAGTTTATCTTATTAGTTTATGATTTACTTCTTTGATTTCATTTTGATGCTTATTTTTGAGTGCCGATTCTTGTTTTTTTAATTTTAATAATTGATTGTTCAAGTTGCTTATTTCTTGCTCATAATTTTCAATCTTAAAGAAAATAATATTGGAATACAAATTTAAATGAATTTTAAATTACATATATTTGGATTCAAAATATTTTATTTGTAAAAGGGATGCTACTTGAGCGCTTAAAATAATAACTTTATCTGGAAAAAAGTAATAATTTCTCAAAATGATTTGATAAACAATTTAATAGTAAAATTTATAAATAAAAAAAAATTAAAAATTTTTGTGTTCTTAAAAATTGAAACAGCTTTTAAATATTTTTATCTTTTTCAATATATCTGCTTCATCCTGATCTTGTGATATTACTATGAATTTTCTATTATTTTAGAGGATATAAACTCTAATGTTTTCTCATCTATTGCTAGTTTTAGTTAAACCAGAGTTGTCAATCGTTTTTTTTCCTTACTTATGAATAAAATTTCTTTAAAAAAATATAGATATAAAAAAATCTTTTTAGATAATTTAAGCAAAATCATCTAAATTTTTCAATTTGTGTGGTATAAAGTGTAAAGTTATGCATTTTGGGAGTTTGAATGAAAGAGATAAGTACATAGCGCAAAACAATAATTATTATAGAGATGCAACACTTGTGGTTACTATCTGTTAAAGAGATTTAGGTGTGATGGTTTTCTAATTTTAAGTGAACAGTTCATATAAAAAGTACAAGTAATAAAGCAAATAAGATACTAGAAATGCTTAAGCAAACGTTTGTCAGAAGAGAAAAGAACTTATGAGCAAGGAAATATTCCTATCTAATGACCTTTTTTTGTATTACCTAAAGTTAGACCATATTCAATTTAGTTTAATCTATTTTTGGTTTCACTAAAATCAAGTCAATTGTTTCTACTTCCAAAAATATGACTAGCCGAACAGTTTGTGTGTTAGTACTCCTGACGAAAAAATAATTTGATTTTTTATATTCAAAATTGAAAAAGCAGTTATGTTAGAGGATCAATTTTAAGTAAATTTATTTATTGCAAAATGATAAGGAAAGATGCAAATGGCAGATTATTCTTATAGCTCAACATCAAAGAATTTAAGTTTTGAAATTCTACAAAGATTGAAAGTTTTTTAAATTAAGATCCTAAATACAGATCCATCTAATTTTAATTGTAAAAAATAATTTTAATAAAGGTTTTCACTTTTTGATTTATTTAATGTTTTATTTAACAAATAACTTACTATGCATCAATTATTTTCTTTTTTAGAAATAATTTTCAGTAATAAATTAAATTAAAATAAATTTATTAAATAAACTTCTTTTTATTTTTATTTTTCAAGTAATTTTATTGAAGTATATTTAAAAAGTAGATCAAGACATCAAGTAGGTTACACCTTTTGCTAAACCTTCATTTTTTTTCATCTAAACTCAAGTCATCTAAATTTTAAAGCCTAATTTAAAAAAAAAATGAAAATAAAATGGTGTAGTAAATAAAATGTAAAAATTTGAAAAGAGCAAATTGAAAATTGAATAATACCAAAAGTTTATTTCATTAGAGATCAAGTAAAAAAACATTAGATCGATATGATACGTTTAGTCGCGGTTAAAAATACAAACAAATTGAAATTATCTCAAATGAATTATTTTTAAGAAATTGAATTATTTAAAAAAAATTTATTTAAAGAAAAATAAAACCTATTTATTTTTACTTAGTAATTTTTTGGTTAGACTGTAATAAAAATATTTACCAGTAGAATTTATATTTAACCTTGAGCTAATTTTTTAAGGTTTCAAATTGTTTAGAATTTTAGGGCAAAAAATATTAATAGACAAAACCCTTTCATGTTATTCAAATAAAAAGATGTTTAATTAAAATTTCTAAATTTTAATAAGCCACCTTGCCTAAAAATAGATATAATTTTATTTAAAAATAAATTCAAACTATACAATTGATTTAAATAACAATAGTAAATAAAAACTATAATTACCATTTCTTTAAGACTTTTAACCTCTTTTTTCATTTTTAATACGTTATCCTTTTCTAAATCAACATCATCTTTCATCCATCCAATTGAAGATTTTTTCCCCAATTTTTCTTGCAAATGTTTTATTTCTTTTTCGAAATTTGAATTTTTGTCTTCTAAATCGCTTATTTTCTTTTTCAAAGATTTACAGGTTTTATCATATTCTTCTTTTTGTTGCCTCATTTCATTATTTTTCAAGTCTTCTATTTTTTTCAAAAGCAAATTAACATCATCGATATTTGAGCCATTTTTCTGTCCGCCGTTAAGTCTTAAATTTCTTTCCATCATTAGTTCACTCTCAGTTATTCTAAGTCTATCTTTAATTCTTTCCAATTCTTTATCAAATTCAAGAGTTTGTTTTGATATTGCCGAATGGTCTACATCAGGATGTCTTCTGGTCATATGTGCCTGCAAATAATTCACGTTTAGAAACACTTTAGAGCAAAAAGCACACTGATGATAATTGGCTGATGTAACACTCATTAAAGTTTGCTGTGTCTCAATCATTTTTTTTCGTTTTTTGTTTTCCTTTTTAACCTCAGTCAACTCTTTTTGAATCTTTTCATTTTGTTTTTTATACTCCTCATTTTGGTTTAGAGCAGCGTTAAGCTGGTTTTCGACATTACCAATTACATCAGTCAAGTATCCTTGGGAATGAACCAAATATTCGATCATAAATTGGCTCAACTTGAATAATTTAATGTAATTAGGATCCATCATACGAGTATCCAATTCTGCTTCTATATTACAGTAGGTTATATGGTCGATATTTTCTTGAAGGGTATAAATATCGATTTCTCGAGCAACACGTTCAAGATCCACGGCAGCAAGTTTACGCCAGTCCAGTCTGGCATTTTTTTTTCGAAAACCAAACGAGTTGTTAATCGACTCATTGAGTGACATTTTATTCTCAAAGTGCAGACCAGATACCATCGTAAGGTGTCGATTTCAAATGATTTTTTTTTTCTAAAAAATATTTTTTCATTAGTAATAGCTAATACAGTTGAATTTTTGAGTGAAAAAAGACTCAATTGTCATGGTAACAACATTTTTAATTTGAAATTATCGAATTATGTGTCCCATTTTTGCAAGATATTTTTTTAACATTTTATTTTTATGATTTTGTTCAAAATAAAGCAATTTACTGATTATGTTGATAAAAAATTTTTAAACTAATTAATTTTCAAATATTAGTTAAATATAAAATGAAGTAGCTTGATTTATTTTTTATCAAATTAATTTTTTTTTTATTAAAAAGGCTTAAGTTTTTATTTTAACTCAAAAGGTCTATAAATTGATTTGATTAATTATACAAACAAATTGGTCTAAAATTTATTTTGATAATTGATTTTAATTTAAATAATAAAGTGTTCTAAAAATGAAAAGTCTTTTTCGTTTAGGCCCCTCATTTTGCAAAATTAATAAGCTGATAAAAATTTCACACAAACCACTAAAACACCAATTGAGTTTAGTTTAGTTTAATTTATTGAATAAATTTAAATGGCGTGGTTATTGACATAAACCGTTTTTACAGTACTATGTCTGTTAACACGTATATATAAATATACCAACTTCTATTGAGCATTTAAAGAGGTTTTATACAAAGAGAAGCTTCAGATTCCGATTGAGTGCTTACAGAAATTGATCAAATCAATGCCAAAAAGAGTTTTGGCTTGATATAAGGCCAAAGGCGGACATTTCAAATATTAAATTTTAAAAATTTTTCAACTTTTGCACCGATTTTTTTTTCTTTTTAATTGTATAGCTTTTTCCTTTTTTGAATTTAAAAATTTTCTTTTTCTTTTTTGTTCCAAATTGGTTCTGACAATACCGTTAATTTTTGAAATACTCAAAAATAATATAAATTTACAAAATTTATAGTGTTACTAGCAAAAATTTTGAAAAACAGATTGCTTTTTATTTTAAATAAATTAGATTTATTTAATCGACAACATAACTTCTGAACTAGACATTGTAAAATGAAATGTTACTAAGCATTAGTTAATTAAAATAAAGTTTAATAATAGAATTATCAACTATTTCTTTTAATGACTTGAGAAAAGCTTTTGATGTAAAAGAAAAAATTTTTATTAATTAAACTTTTCATTACGCTTTTCATATTTCTTGATTAAAATTGTTTTAAAAATAGAAAAAAATATTAAAGTGAAATGACTTGACTTCAATGAATACCGAAAGTACTTAAAACAGTAAACAGCTCTTATTAAGTGCTTTATGAATAGTTTAGATCTAACTGAAATTCATAAAAGTTTAGGTGACTTAATTGTGGAAATTTTAAATATTTAAAATAATATATTTAAAATAAATTTTAAATAAAATTATTGCGATGATGATTATAAAATAACGTTTTAATCTCATAACTTGCAATATTACATAAAAATTTCAAGATAATTATGCCACTATTAGAAATTCGAAAAATATTTTAAAAAGACATGTTCTAGAAACAAAAATCTTTCGTAAAAATAACTTAATTTTGCAAGAAAATTTTATTTGTTTTATATACCAAATGTTCATGAAACAAATTCTAAATATTAAGAGTCTTTATATGCACTATATAAATTAAGAAATATTCTTTAAAATTCTAAAATTGAACTTTTTCGAAGTTAAATAATTGAAAAATGTCTTTGACTAGAAGTGTTTTAAAAGCTTCCAAGTTAGTTCAAGGGCTAACTTTGGAAAACATACGCATCCCAGTGTGCTCTTATCATGAAAAAGTTATTGATCATTATGAGAATCCGCGAAATGTCGGTTCATTTAGCAAAAAAGACACTGATATCGGCACTGGCCTCGTCGGAGCTCCGGCTTGTGGTGATGTGATGAAGCTTCAAATCAAAGTAGACGATAACGGCAAAATAATCGATGCCAAATTTAAAACATTTGGCTGCGGTTCAGCTATCGCATCAAGCTCATTAGCCACTGAATGGATTAAAGGAAAATCGGTATGGACCGAATATAATTTATGTAAATAAAACTTAAATAAAATTTTAATTTTAGACAGAAGATGCATTGAAAATAAAGAATACAGACATTGCCAAAGAGCTGTGTTTGCCACCAGTCAAACTTCATTGTTCCATGCTGGCTGAAGATGCTATCAAAGCTGCTATTAACGATTACAAAGTCAAAAGAAAAACTGCCCAATAGATATTCAATCATTTGAAGAGATGACATGATATGATTTAAATTTGTTTTTAAATGTATTTAGATAATACAGAAATCAGCTTCAAATAAGCAAAACTTATTAAGTAAAAATGAAAGCGGATGCTTTATTTTTATTAAAAAAAAAATAAATCTTAAAAATAAATTTTTTGTTTTTGTTTTTATTAAAAGTTCTAGCCGACTTTGGGTTTGAAAATTAGGAAAGAGATAAAATAAGATTGTTTAGACATGACTCTAGATAGATCAGACATAAGTCCAATAGATTTAGCTGAAAAGAGTTCAATTTTTGATTCCCTTAAGGACAATCCGTATTTTAGCGCAGGTTTCGGGCTTGTGGGTATAGGCGCTGGTCTATCGATACTAAAACGAGGCACAGCACTAGGCTACACCTTATTTCAGAAGAGATTCACAGTTTCCCTAGAAGTAGTTAGCAGAGACAAAAGTTATGACTGGATTTTAAAATGGATAAATTCCCATCTCAATAAAAAAGCCCGTCACATAAGTGTTGAAACATTTTTTCAAAAAAACGATAAAAATCAGCGAGTATCAACTTCGTTTTCGTTTGCACCTAGCATAGGTGTACATTTTTTTAAGTATAAAAATAATTGGATTCGTGCAGAAAGAACAAGAGAGTCAATGGTTGATCGAAATACAGGCTCACCTGTCGAAACTCTTAAACTGAGCGCTTTGGGCACCAAAACAGATTTTTTCCAGGATATGCTGTTACAAGCCAGACAAAGTGCTTTAAGTGAGCAATCTGGAAAGACTTTGATCTATCATGCAGGGCTGGGCGGAGACTGGGGTCTTTTCGGATGGCCCAAAGATAAACGACCTTTCAAATCAGTCGTTTTAGATAATAATATTGCTGATAATATAAGAGATGATATGGAAGAATTTTTGGCAAGTTCTAAATGGTATTTTGATAGAGGAATACCTTATCGGAGAGGATATTTGTTCTATGGACCTCCAGGATGTGGTAAAACATCGTTTATTTCTGCTTTAGCCGCTGCTATTGAACATGATATTGCAATTTTGAATCTAAGTGACCGTAGTCTCACTGATGATCGGTTGAATGTATTGTTTGCCAGAGCTCCACTAAATAGCATCATTTTATTAGAGTAAGTTAAAGTTATAATCGACTTCGAGATAGAATAATGTCTCGCAAGAAGCTAATCGATGGGTATTTTTATTAAATTTATGCTATTATTTATGACCATTATTTATGAAACTTTTCATTAAAATTAGAATTATTCAAATATAATGTTAGTTTCTTGACTTTATATATTTATTTTAAAGCCAAAGGATTCTGAATTTAAGAAAAAAAAAAGCTGATTAAATAAAATTTCAAACATTAAAGCTGATAATAATGAATTCAATTTTGTAAAATTTCAAGATAAATTATTTTTTTTTTTCAGTAAATGGAAATAAATTTCTTTAATTTTTAAAAAAATTTATTAAATCACGAAAAATTTTGATTTTATTTTTTCATAACTTTATATTTAACTTTTCAAAAAATTTATCTTTTTTTGGAAGATAATAAAATAAAATACAGTCAATCATCGATATAACGAAAAAGTTGAACGGCCTATTCGTTCTATCGAAAATCACATAAGAATTGAAAAAATTTTAAATTTTTTATTTTAAATTTTAAATTTTTCACAAGAGGATAAGATAAATTTTCACTCATTTTAATAAAAAGATTAGCAGATAAAATTTTTTTTTATTATTGACTGTAAATATTTATTTTTAAAGGCGAATGTAGCATAGGGTCGAATAGATGTTTAATTTGATTTTTCAGGGAAAAAAACATTTTTAGGTTTTTTAGTGTCTTTTTGTTTTTTTTCTAATTTTTGGACACAGTTATTGAAAAAATTAGATTTTGCGGATTAGATTCTACTATAGCGGGGTTACGTTAGTCTTCTTGCTTTGTCAGTTTAGTTAAACTAAACTGGACGGTAAAGTCAAATATTTTTTTAAAATTTAAGCGAAAAAAAGGACGCTTCGAAACCTTTAGAAAAAATAAGATTTAAATTTAAAAACCAAAATAAAAAAGTGATATAATTAATTAGTAAAAAGTAAATTAATGAAATATCGATAAAGTCAATTAATGAATAGTTATTTAATTCATTATTTTAGTTTTTATTAGTTAAAATTAATTTTTATTTTAATTTTTTTTTTATATTTCTTTGTATGAAGTTTTACTCTTTTTTTTACTTTTTTTCTATAAAAATATAATGTTTTTTTTAAATAAAAATTCAATAATTTTATGAAATTTTTGATTTTAGATATGATTGAAAAAAGATTACAAAAATGATTAAATTTAATGAATAAAAAGCAAATAAAGGAAGTAATAAAATTAGTTCAAAAGACCCCGCCGGCCTTTGAGTGTTAAGAAAGATTATTTGATTAGCTAGAAGAATCTTATTGCATCGGTTTTTTCTTTACTTAATAAGATAAAAATAAGATATTAGATTAATAGTATTCATTTTCGAATGATCCATATCGGTACTGATAACCGAATTTGTTCTTTAAAGTTTCGTTCAATGGGTTTTTTTTGTACGGAGAATAGACTGCAAAAAAGAAAAGATATTTATTGGTTATTAAATTATTTTACTTTTATCTATTTGAAGTCTAATTTTATTTAAATGTGATCTTATTATTTTTTAGAGACATTGATGCAGCATTTGGAAGCAGAGATATCGTGAAAAATAGTAATTTAAACTAATTTAATATCTTAATTAAATTAATTTAAGTAAACTTAAAATTAAAATTAATTTAATTTAAAATTTTTAATAAGAGCTTCTAAATTTTCTATTTAAAGATCCAACGGCTTTTCAAGGCTTTAGTCCATTGACTTTGTCAGGATTGTTAAATGCACTAGATGGTGTAGCTTCTTCAGAAGGTCGCATTGTGATGATGACAACCAATTATGTTGAAAGACTGGATCCAGCCTTGATTAGACCAGGTCGTGTTGATGTTAAACAGTTTATTGGTTATGCAACAAAATCACAAATTTATAGAATGTTCATGAATTTTTATCCAAATGCTGATTTAGAATTGGCCTCGAAATTTTCACAAAAACTGTCTGAAATAAACAAAAGCGTGAGCTCCGCTCAAATTCAAGGTTTCTTTATGCTTTTCAAAAATGAACCTTTCTTAGCATTAGAAAACTGTGATTCCTATTTTAATAAATAAATTAGATTTCCTCCGACTTTAACAATTGAGTTTTAATTAGAATTTTTGATAATATAAAGACAAAAAATTTTCAGTTATTTTTTTTCAAAATAATGAATATCTCAACCTTGAGTTCAAATTTATCTGACAGTCAATTGTATAGAGTTTTACTCATTATTGATCATGGATTTCGATATTCTACTATTTTGGTTCATTTATTATTTATTTTAATTCTAATCAAGTCAAAAAGCATGCAAAAAAGAACTAAATTGTATGTTAATCATGCCACTATAGTTAATTGCTTTTATACTCTGGTAATGACAATGTACATATTTTTTGAGCGACCAAATACAGAAAATCAAACTTTAAATAATGTATTGTGCTCTATTAGCGAAATATGGTGGATATTCTCTTCCTACTTGAGAATGTACTCGATATTTCTGATAGCCATTTACCGCTATTTCGCAGTTTTTCGAGCAGATATTTTCCAAAAATTGAACAGTTCACTAATTGCAATTATTTGTCCGATTATCACTGTATGGCTGCTTTCGGCAATGTTTCCAGTTTTTTTCAAATTTGTCCTACAAACCCGCCCTTCGCGAGTTTTTTGTCTGGACGGTAGTACACCTATCTTTACCAAAACCATTCTTTATTTTTTATTTAATTATAACCTTATTATTTTATTACCATCAATTATAATTGTTGGAATTTACATAAAAATAATGATAAAACTCCGAGCTAATACAAAGAGAGTTAACGTAAATTATATTATGAATTCATCAAATAGTGGAAGTACAAATAGCAAAAATTCATCAAATTACATAAAAGAAGAAACACAGAATTTAAAAAAACAAAAGCGTTTTGCAAATCAGTTTATTTTTATGTGCATATCAGTTATTGCTTCAGGCTTCGTTCTTTCAATTTTTTCTCTTAGAGATATTATACCTAACTTTTTTGTCGTATTTTTTTATCCAAGACCATTGCTGAGAATTTATATAAATTGCTCAATTATGATTGTACCCTTTTTGTCTATATACTATCATCCAAAAAGAAAATTTTTTTTAAAAAAAATTTCATATAGAAATTAATTTTTATTTAACACTATTGTTGTTTAGGATGAATAGATTTTTATTATTTTTAGAAAAACTATTTTAGCAAATGCTAATTTTTTTTAAAATAAAAGCTCATTAAAAACTTGTTTTATTTATTCCTGCGGCGAATATTCCGCACAAATTCAGATTCATTAAAAGAACATATTTTATGTATTTATTTTCAAAGAAAATTACGCCATATTGGGCGATGAAAAATATTAAATTATAAAAGAACATATTTATCCATAATTACGTAATATAAATAAAATGTAGTTTTATTTAAGTAAAAAAACTATCTGATATTTGATTTTGAATTTTGCAAAAATCGAATCTTCTATTAAGAATGGACATGTTGAATTTTGAAATTATGAAAACTTGTCACCTTTTTTGATTGATTTTTTTTTATTTAAATCTCATAATGTCAAGCTGATATATAAATAAATAATATATAAAAAATTTTTACTAGTATAGAAATCTAAATTAAGTATTTTGAAAGCTATATGGTAAATGAGCCTAACCGGGTGACCTATTTTTTTTATTGTATTTTTCGCACCCATTTTGTTCAAAAACTCCAAAAATAGTCACCGAATAAGACCGGTTTTTTTTAGTCACCCCTTTACCTC
>PJRA01000508.1:293825-311851 GCA_016987375.1 Brachionus koreanus | reverse complement strand
ATATTTAAAAAAAGACATAAATTATTTGAAAATAGAGTTTTTTTATAAAACCTTAAAATTTTGACGTTTTTTAATCAGAATAAAATTCTGTACAACATATTATATCATACTAGTATTCCAATTTACTTGACCTTCGAAGACAACTTAGGGTCTAAAAAAAATAAATTTTCAATGTTAGAATAATTTTTTTTCAAATTTAATCTAACTTATCATTTAATGGTATTTTTTATCTAATTTTAAAAGACTTTCCGGTATGATATTTCTTACTTATCAATAAATCCTGTATTATCACATTTCAAGATATTTGGATACCATCCAGCAACCAAACAAGCTTTGATACAATTAAGATTATTTGAATTTTTATTCAAATCAATTGTGTTCTTGATTGATTTAATTAATCCTGAATTCAAAAGGTAACCAAGTAGCTTCATCCTGAAAAATAGAATGTTAAAAAAAAAGATAAAAATTTGCTTTTTAAAAAAACCTCTGAAACTCAATTTCATATAATACCAACTCATTTAGGAAAAATTTCGAGCAAAACTTTTTCTGAGTTTTCCCAATTAAAGAGTTTTTCCACATCTAAATAAATAGATAAATAAACTCATCCGCTAAATTTTAAGATAAAATCTCACAATAAATACTTTGTACAAAAGCAAATGATCGCTTTGGCAATCAGTGACTAGAGATTTTTTAAGGTAATTTAGATAATTTTGTTGATTCGCATCTTGAATAAAAGGTTCACCAACGCTTAATGCTGAAACCACAACCAAAATGGGTTCTAAACATTTAAATAGAATGGCATATATAATTGATTTTGAATACTGTAAATCAATTGGTAAATTGTTTAGATGAATTCCTAAATCAGTCAAGTCCTCCCAAGTGTCCAAGGCATTTATCAGCTTGAGATTATTAATAGAGTTCCTCAATTGTAAAAAAGCGGGACAATCAAGTCCTTTAGAAATTAAATCTGCTATTGAAATATTAAATGGAACGCATTGTTTAGATAAAAGACAAATTTCTTGTAATGGATAATTTACAAATTGAGAAATTTTTTGAATTAGAAAATTTTTTGCACGTTGTTTAGAATAAAGACGGTATATTTTCAAGTTTGTGAAAACATTTACTTTACGAGCTCGATCAGACAGACTCTGCTTTGAAATCCAGATAAATTTTTTGGAACGTGAACTAGTCAGTTCTTCATTAAATATTTCTTGGTTAAGTCCTGTATCTATTACAATTGACACGTCTTGTACAACAGGAAGTACTTCACTAACTTGAGTGGTCAAAATTATTTTTCGACTCTTATCTGAAATTATTTTTTCATATTCCTCGAAGCTTATTTCTTCAAATATTTGATAAATCTTTAATCTAAATTAGGTTTTTATTTAAGTTTTTTAAAAAATAAATTGAGTCCTTAATTGAAAAAATTACTTAATTGATTTTTTGGCTCGCAGTATTTTTCTAAGTTTTGATAATTGAAAAGTATTAGACAAATATATCATTAACGAACCTTGATAATGAAAAAAAAAAATTAGTATTTAATTTATGTTGTTTCTTAATTAATAATTAGAGTTACCTTCATTTTCAGAAGCTAGAATTTTGTTAATTAATTTGAGTATGATTTCAAATATATTATCAAAATTTTCCGATAATTTATTATAAAATGTTTTGATTAATGATAAATCAAAATTTTGTTTTGATTCATCAATTTCGTTGGCCAGTTTAAAATTGTCAGCTATTCCAAAATAGCAAGCGTTTCTAAAATACGAGTTTTTATAATGACCAGAAAATTTTAATTAAACTAAAATAATTACTGATAGTTCTCTAATAAATTTAATATTTCGTATTGAGAAAATTTCTTAGCCCAATCAATGGCATTCATTTGATTGCAAGACTTTAGATTTTGATTTGCACCTAGTCGAAGTAAACTTTCAACCACTTGGATCCGGCCATTAACCACGGCTGATATCAATATTGTTATTGAAAATTCTCTATGCTGATAATTTACATTTATTTGACCTTGTTTTACCATTTCTTCAAGCTCTTTAAAAAATATGCCATCTTTGAAGCTTTCCTCTAGCATGTAGTCTATTTCCATTTTTTTAACACAATTTAACGAATTTTGAGATGAATTTTTTTTTAAGAAAATTTTTTTTCTTTTTTCGGTGCTCATTTTTTCCAATAAATTAACCGAATGTCTTTTAGCTTCCACTGCAGCTGAATAATTAACCAATTTGAGGATGTCATATAAAAATATTTCTTTTAAATTGCTTCTATGTGTTGAAGGAACTGAAATTAAAGAAAATTAGCCAAAAAATAAAATTTGTGTACATTTTTTAAATTAACTAATATAAGTATAACATTGAAAAAAATGCTTTTGAATCTGCTCTTTCATTTGACTAGGTCCGATAAATATAATTCTTATGTGATTGTACTTGAAAATAATATCTCGAATAAAAATCAATAAAAATTCCAAATATCGGTCTCTTATATGAATTTCATCCTTAAAAATATTTTCAAAAAAAATCCCTTAAAATTTTAGTATTCTTACTATAACAATATCAGTAACAGAATTGAGAAATTCGAATTCATTTATGCTAGATATATTTTTAAGCAAAATTTCATGAGTACAAAATGTAAGTAAGGTTTTTTCAGAACAAAATTTTTTGTTAATGTAAACATGACATCCAATTGTTTGTCCTAAATTTTCTTCCCTTTGCCTGCTGAGATTCAAAGCGATTGAATAAGCAACAATATCAAAAGGCATAGAGAATATCACCCGACATTTTTGCTTTAATGATTCATAAAATTCAATAATATATTGTCCAATTTGACTACTTTTTCCTATTGCACTATCACCTCCAATATAAATCAGCCTACTAGCAGCAAAAGAGTTTTTTATTTGCTCTTTATATTCGTCAACAGGAAATATTGTTGACGAAAAAGAATATTCCGGTATTTCTGACTGAATTAGATCAAATTTAAAAAAACTATTGTATTTTTCTAACAAATAATTGTTTCCTGGTTTCTGTATTTTAGCTGCCAATAGTTCAAAATCTTGTTCATCAAGCTTTGCCAAAGGATTGTTTTCGATCAATTGCTTCATCTGAGGATTCAATTCAATTGTTGATTGTTCATAGCTTGATGTTTTAATAGACTTTTTTGATATAAGAATATATTTTTTGCTGCCTTTTCTTTAAAAAAATTTTAAGTCTCATTTTGAAAAAAGAATATTTACCCGCGGATTTCGAATGGTATGTCATTTAATTCACATAATTTACGCACATATGCTCGCTCATTTGATTTAAGTGAAGAAGGAAATTCTACATCTTTATTGTTTGATGAAAAAAAATTGTTCAACACAACATTAATTGTAAATTTGACTTCTGAACTAACTTCCTGTAAAAATTTAGTTATTTTTTTACCAGAATTTTGATCAGTTTACTTCGTTTTGAAGACTTTCTGAACTAGATGATCGGAACGTTTCATTTAATTCAGACATTTTAAAATCGAATCTAGAAAATATCGAAAATTAGAGTTGACGAAAGTTTTCTAAGTCAAATAAATGCATAATGTTAATTATAATTTCAAGATAGCAACCAAAATTTCTTGAAATAAAAATTTACTCCCTACTTCCTAGCGAAAATATTCTCGCACATCCAACAAAGATTAACAAGAAAATATTTAACTTAAATTGTGATTTGTTTTTGTATTTAAATTTAATTAAAAAGAAATAAAAAAACAACCTTAAAAGAATAACTAAAAAAAATATTTTCTTAATTTAAAAAACTTTAATATTTTAAGTATTTAGATTTGTTGTATATTATACAGACATTAATGACAGTTAATGTCTGTATAGTAATTGTTTAATAATAATTCTATTTTTGAAAATTTTTTTTTTTTATTCTATAATGAGAATAAAAATTTTTGACCTTCAAATACTGTTTGATAATTTATAATATTTTCAAAAGAAAATTTATTTTGATTTATACAAAATAATACTCATAGACATTCTTTACTTATTTTGTATTAAAAAAAAATTGTATCAAAGGAGGAAACCTGAGATGGACATTTTTTTTAAATATTAAACTCAAAATGAACAAGAATTTTAATTTAAATTTTAATGAAAAAAATTTTTTTTTTTGTTTTTGACAGAATGTTGTTTCTGAATACATAAAAGTCTTTTGTACACAAGTTAATTTTTCCCGCATTTACATCGAAAAAGTTCAATTTGTTTAGGTAAAAAGTTGCTAAGAAATAACGGTTGATGAGGGGTTACCATTTTAGATAATTTAGTATAATTTCAAAATATTTTACTGATCCTGTTTCAATTTTTTAGTTAACATTGTTGAGTTGCAATAGAATGGGTATTAAATTATCTTGAATTAAAAAAAATATTAATTGAAAAAGGAGCTTTTTTATAGATGTTTATAAATTTTAAAACCTATGTTTTTATTTCATGCGGCTGAAAAGAAGGACTAAGCTCTATTCCAAACTGCCGGGGTTTAAACCCAAACTATATTTTTAATAATAATAAATATAAAATAAATTAAATTAAAGTTCAGATTTTATCATTTCTATAGAAGCATTGAAATTATAAAGATTTAAATTTTGTTTATGTTGTGAAATTTAATTACCGTAAACTTTTAAAGATAAGATAGATTTAAAATTTAATTTAATCGACAGTCTTTTATAAAAATTATAATTTTTTCTAATAATTAATTATTATTTTTAAATAAAAAAATTTTTTGTATTATTTCTTAGTTTTTTTTTTCCTTACTCGCTCCTTGTCGAGCATAGGATCATTACTTTTGATTTCTTTCGCCATCACCATCACATTCTTTGCTTCTCCTCATGTCATTCCCATTTCCGTAAGTTCTTTCATGATTGTTGACCCCCATGTTAATGCTGGTCTTCCTACCTTATGGTGTCCATTGAAGGGCCTTTTTTGGTTTTCTTTTTTTCTAACTTTTTTACACAACAACAAAAAAAATTTATAGACAAAGACTCATTCATTTGCACTTTATTTTAAAATTTGAAATATGTTAAAAAAAAATTAATAACGAAAATATGAATATTTTATTCTAATCAAATGATTATTCAAAAATTTTAGAAATAAAAAGTAAATAGATTTTACACGTCAAAAAATGAATATTTGGAAATCAAATTCGGAGAGGTAATTTTAAATAAATCAATTAAAGTTTTCATTTAATTTAAAAATAAATTAAGTTTTGATCTTAATTGTCAAATTGAGGAACTCAAAGGGCTTTTGAGGAGTAATGATCTATTGCTCAAAGACGAACGATTTAAACATAATAAAACAATAGAGGACTATGAAAACCAAATTAGGCGCTTAAATGAAGAAAACAATGCTCTCAAAGAAAAATATGATCGCGTTTTTGATGTTCAGAGAAAACTTGAAAAAATAAATAGTGATTTGGAAGAAAAACTTTTAAAAATTGTTGAAAAATATGAAAATGAACAGAGAACTTTACTTGAAGATCTAACTATTGCTCACTCAAGGTTGGTTGATACAAATCTGATGATTGAGGAGTTGGAAAAACAAAAGGAAATTTATAAACAAGATTGTAATTTAGCTGTAAGTTTGTTACAGTGTAAACCAAATGATTTTGTATCTCATTCTTACAAATCTCTTCCGTATTCTGTTAAAAACCGCTTAAAAGCTCATCTAAATCATGAGGATATAGAAAAACTTGAAGCAGAAAATTTCAATGATATTCAGACAAAAGCAATACCCAAGATACCTATTTTTCAGCCCAGTGCAGCCGCTGCGTTAATGTACACTTATCAGAATGAAAAATTTAGAAAAAATAAAATAGATGAAAACGAGTCAAAAGATGATGTTGAAAATGGAAACGTATCAACGAGAATATTAGCTAATGTTTTGAGAAAAGAAAATGAAGAAAGCATTAAAAATTCGGTTCGACTCTATCCACATGTATGTCTCAGATGTAAACAGCAGTCAATTTTAATTGACTCGTTTTCTCAAACTGAAGAAGATCATTTAGAAGATAATGGGTGCAAAACATTAGTTGGAAAATCAAGAAATATTTTAATTAATGAAGCTTTTTTGAGATCCAAATCGATTGGTAATCGCTTAGAAAATTTGGGTTTTTATGAAAGTAAAATAAATAATGTTAAAAATAGCCACAATAAGTCAGCATCAACTGATTTAGGCTCCTTTAAGGATGCATTTTTCATTTAAAATTTTTAAGATTCAGAAACTTGTTTTTTTGTTTTTATTTTTGCAATGAGTTTTATTTCAAAAAATTAACGATCAAGAAATTTTGTAATTTAAAATATGCGATTTTTTTTGTGGTTTAAAACCTAAATTTGATAAAAATAAAATTTATTTATTTTAAAAATCATAAAATTTAAAAATATATAATCCAATTGAAAAAAAAAATTTCACTTTGGCTTATAAGAGCTAAATTTAAAGCTAAGTAATAAACATTTTTTTAACTTAACTTTAGATGTTGCTTTAAAATCCAAGTAATGAAATTTAATGTAATTAAAATTAATAAAAACTATTAGAAAAAAAATTAAATCATAAAACGAATAAATTATAAACACGCACATCGATACAGGCTTAAATTAGTTTACTTGAAAATTTTTTAAATGATTAGGATTATTGATTTTTTCTTTTTTTGAAATCTAAGCTATTTGAAGTTTTCAGTTTAAAATTGAACGTTTCGTTTTAAAACCCAATTTACTAAAATATTAAAAATAAATATTTTCTATTCTTTAAAGCCATTTAATTAGAATATTTAAATTATTTAATCTATTTAGTCAAGAAAAACTTTTATACTTCATTTTATAATAATATGAAATTCGAAAAATTCATATATTTTTTTTTCATTTCATAGCATTTACTGAAAATTCACAAATAGCAAACATTAATTTTCAATTTCAGGTATTTTTCCTGTTCAACTTCTAATTATCATAACTAATTTTACCCAATGCACTTCAATTCAATAACACTACGGCTTTCCAGACCATATTTTGTTACGCTTAAAAGAACTATGTATTGAAAGGGAAGCCAGAGATAGGCAAAATTAAAACAAAGAAGAAGAGATAAAGATAAAAAGCATCTTGAGAGAAGTCTGTTTAGTAAATTAAGAACGTCAGCAATAGCAAATAAACTATCAACTCAAGCAAAAACGTTTCTACCATTTTTTTTCCAATTCATTTAATCATTCAATTCAATTGAAAAAAATATCATATAAAGTAATTAACACGAAAGAATTCTGAGCTATGTACTGTAAACAACGATGTATGTCATAAATTGTGCCACTTGAATTTATTCAACAAACTAAATTTAACTAAACTTAAAAATTTGAATAAATTATTTTTTAAAAGTTTGAGCCTTTTTTTTTATTTAATTTTTTACTTAAATTAAATTGATATTTGCAGGCCAAACAAAAATTAATTGAAATTAAGATATATTTTAATATTTAAAATAAACTTTATATGAATCATAAATATATGTCTCAAAAACTTTAATAATTTTTAGCTTGTAATTTTTAATTAATATAAAGTGTCACAAATCATAAACTGCAGTCTCAAAAATTCTAATTTTTGATATTTCCAAATTCAAACTCATATAGCAATAATTAAGAATTTTTTTAACAAAAATTGTAAACAGAATTCTCAGTTATTATTCTAAACAAAAATCTTTATCAAGATTGATAGAATCTGACGTAGGTTATTAGACTAAAAGTTAAGCAAATGTCTGACTAAAACTCTAAATATTAGATTATTAATTTTATTTCAATTGACGCCCATTTTGTTATAACAAAAAGAACAAACAAATTTTTTTTACCGAATGTTAGATATTTTTGTAGGTTACAACGAACACTATTGACATTCAGGCAAACCGAAAAGAAAATCCAAATATTTTTAAATAAAAATAAATATTTTAAGTTAATTTGAAATTTAACACCAATATTAGGCCATCAATATTTAATATTTTGTAGCAACTTTATTATTTCACCCAACGTAAATATTGGCTGATATAGGCTGAAATTGATAGTTTTTATTATTAAGTATATTTGCTATTGCAGTACCATTTATGACTCTCTTACAATTTTTTTCTAAACAGTTTATAAGTTCTTTTAATTCTTTTTTTTTATTTAAAAGATTATTATGCATGAAAATAATCTTTTAGGATTCTTTTTTTAATAGGCAATTTTTTCTTCAATTTATTTATTAGCTAAATTAATATCTGATTTTAATATTTTAATACGATTGTTATTCTCATTTAATAGTTAAGCTTTAGGTTTGCTTTAAGAAGCTCTTAGTTTGTACCATAACCTTTTTTGATTTTCATTTGTTTCACCAAATCATTATTTATCAATCGCGATTTTGATTTAATGAATTTTGTTGGCATATATTTTTTACATAAACCATAATATTTTGTCATGAAATATACTTAACCTATCGATTTTATTGAAGTATTGATAAAGATCATATTTATATCATATTTTTTTTTGATAGTTAATTATTTTATTACTTAAGAACTATTCCCATCAAAGAATTAAAAGACCTTGTTTTGTATTATCTAAAGGTGGATCACATTCAATTTACTTTATTATACTTTTGATTTCTCTAATTATCAAATCAATTGTTTTAGTTATTTAGATTTTGATTGGTTCTACTCCCTAAAACATGACTAGCCCAACGCTTTGTGTGTTGATCATGCTAGCAGAAGATCGAGGATTCAGAATACACTGAGGTTGGAAAAATATTCAGAATATCCCTGCAATATTGGCTGAATGATTAAACCCAATTATTATAAAACATGACTGGTGACACAGGTTTTTTTGAAATATCATTTAAGATATGGGTTGGTAAATTTAAAATTGAATTTAAATGTTAATTATAAATTATAGTTCAAAAAGATTTCCAAAAGATCTGATAATTTTGAATTATTCTTTATGCTCCGAGAAAGATGTGATTTTAAATATTAACTCTTGTCGCGTTCATCACAGAAAATGAAAAATATAAGCTAATCGAAATACCATATTTTGATTTACACAGGGAAACAAATTTTATTAATAAAAAAAAATAGTATATATATATATTATAAAAAAATTTCCAAAAAATATTCGTTTAACAAAAAATATAGTTGTGAATAAAATACAAGAAAACATAAGGCTATGTTTTTTGTAGACTCTCGTTTTTCGATGCGTATCTTGACAAATTAGTCGGTCGATTTCCAAGTATTTTGTCGATTTCGTTCATAATCGACACCGATAGTTTAGCAACAATCTTTAGAAATAATTATTTTTTATCTTAAAATCATCAATTTGACTTACTTGAAGTGATTGAATGTTTTCAATTAATTGTTCAACAGATGAAGCACCAAGTAAAACACAATTTACACTCTCATTTTTCAGACACCAGGCTAAAGCTAGCTGAGCAAGAGAGCATTCTAATCGATCTGCAATTAATCGAAGTTCTTTGAGCTTTGATTGTTTTTTTCTACCATCTTCATTTTGAATTTTTTCCTTTAACCATCCATAGCCCTTTTTGTTAATAAATTTTTTAAATAATAATTAGTTTCAATAAATTTCTTAATTTTGAATTACTGAGATTCTTTATTTCATAATTATTAGCCTGAGATTTTATTTTTAATTCGTAAAATTGAATCTCATCAAAAATTTTTCAAAATTTACCTTTAGAGCTGCTCTTGAGTCTGTAGGAATTGATTCTTCATATTTTCCTGTTAAAAACCCACTGGCCAAAGGACTCCAAGTCATAGTTCCTAATCCAATACGGGTAAATAAATCTGGAAGATGTAATTCGACTTGTTCCCTTTGAAAAAGATGATACTCCGCCTGTTCACAAATAGGAGGTATCAAGTTGAATTGTCTAGCTACAGAATAGGCTTCCATTATTTCCATGCTACTCCATCTTGATGTTCCCCAATAAAAGCACTTGTCTGTATTTATTAGATGCGAAAAGGCGCGAACTATTTCTTCCATAGGTGTATACGTATCAGGTTTACTAGCAAACACAATATCTACATAGTCCAATTGTAATCGGTCTAATGATGCCCTAACACCTTCGAGAATATGTTTTCGTGAGAGGCCTTTTTCAGTCTCAGCCCTTCCACTTAAATAAATTTTTGTACAAACAATATAGCTAGATCGACGCCAATTTTTTTTCTTCAAAATTCGTCCGAGAGCCGCTTCAGCTTTCCCTCCCGCATATACTTCTGAGGTCTCGAATATGTTTATACCGTTTTGATATGCAGTTGTTAATACGTCTTCTGCTATTTCGTCGGACAACTGTGAACCAAATGTAACCCATGTTCCCAAACCAAATTGTGAAACTCGAAGACCCGACTTTCCAAGATTCCTAAATTTAAATGATCATTTTTATTAAATACAAGCCGGAAAATTTTTAATTTTAATTCTGTTTTTATTATCAGTGTTTCTAATAATAAACATAATTCTTCTCTTATTTTTTTTCTTTTTTTAATTATTTTTTACTTTACATTGTTAAGGCGTTTACTAAAATAAATAATATTTCAATGTGTAATTATTAAGATCATCACTTTAATATAGAAAAGATCTCAATAAATTTCGTTTCTAATTTTAAAAAAAAATTTATTCATTTATTTAAGGAGGAGAATATTTTTAAATTGAAAAGACTAATTTATCACAAAATTTTGGGAAATAAAAAAACTTCATCATTATTTTATTTATGTATGCCACCAAAAAACAATAAAAATAAAGAGCGATATTAAAGAAATTGATTAGCCAAGCAGATGCACTTGTTAAACTGAAATAGTCATTATAAGAATTAAGTTTTTATTTTTAATAACATGGATTCGGCATTAGAGTTTGCTGAAAGATGTAGACTGTTAAACAGCACCTATTGTTTAGTTCATACCGAAAATCAATCCATGTCATTTCTTGAATAAATTAATCGATAGTCAAACCAGTAGTAAGATTGGTATACTAGGAGATTCAAAAAGGTTCATAAGATAATTTAGCTTTTATCAAAATTGTTTATAAATATATTAAATCTTAATTAAATTATTTTCTTTTTTTTTATTTATTTTTTTATTTTTTAACTGTAATCATTTCTCAAAAGTAAAAACAGTTGAATATTTTTTATTATGAATTAAGTTACAATTCAGTATAAAAAAGTGATGTGATAAGTGCACTTTTTTTAGATTTTAATTTAAAAATAAAACAGAAAATCTGTAAAAAAAATGCATAGGGTGGAGAAACCGGTTCGATCATTAAATCAATAAAAAGAATTCAAATTATTTTAAAATAAATGTTAAATAGAATTTTAAATTTAAATTTCTTAAATATTTAGTCGAGTCAAATAAATGAATCCAATTCTTTGAATCAAACTATTTAATTTTAATTCACACTTCCCGAGGGGACAAAAACAGGCAAAAAATACTGTTTAAACGCTGTTTAAACGTGAGCGTTTAAACGAAATAAAAACAGACCATAAACGGGGGTAAAACAGCCAGAAAAAAAAATTTACTATTTTTGTCTAAAAAAAAGAATAAAGACAAGAATTTAGACAAATTTAGTCATAAATAGTTAAATTAAAATAAAATCTTACATAAAAAAATTCAACATATTTTTCAAAAATATAGTAAAGTAGTGTGTCTTTTAAGCGTTTTTAGGTGTTTAAATAGTGTTTATGAGTGTTTGAGGTGTTTTTTATTGTTTTTTTTTTTTTTTAATTCTTTTCGGTTGTTTTTTTACAGTTTTTATTATTAAGAAATATTTTAATTATTATTTTAAAATTAATATTAAATATTAAAACAAATAATTTGATTATTTAAAATCATTCCTGAATAATAAACATGCTTAATTTGTTTTTGAAGTCCTAAAAACGGGATAAAAACAGGCTTAAAATGTATTTGGCGCGTCAAAAAAGGCTTAAAAACTTTCTAAATGAAATATTTTGTTTTGTTTATAAAGTGTTTTTCGCTCGTTTTTTTGGCCCAAAAACGCTCACGTTTCAAACGCAAAAAAACAAAGCGAAAACGCCCAAAAAACAGCTACCAAACGCCGTTTAAACAGCGTTTAAACAGTGTTTTTTGCTTGTTTTTGTCCCCTCGGGCTGTTTTAAAACCGATTACGTTTATGGCCATTGACAAACCAGTTTCACAGTTCCATAAACCCATTCAATTTAAAAACCGGTTTCCCACCCCTAGCAACAATTATAGATTAAACTCCAGAAATTCTTAAAAACAGCCTATTTTATGAAATTATTTATAAATTAAGCTTAATTACTCTAATTATAAAACCTGTAACCTTTGGTTACAATTATTTTTTTTCGATATTAACAAAAACAATTAATAATTAAAAATAAAAGACTTAAATTTGTTTTAAACTCCTAAAAAAAGCTTTTTAAAAAAGAAATTATTATTGGTATGCTAAAAAATATTTATGTTTTTTTTTTTCTGCTCATAAAAAGAAAAAAAGTTTACTTATTGATAAAAATAACAAAATTTTAAATCTAAATAATAGTAATTATTAGCTCTATTCACTAAAATTCAATGCAATAAAATAAATTCTAAAATACAATCATAATAAAGCCTTTAGCTAACTAATAAATATACATTTATGCTTAATTTGATAGAATTTTAAAAATTCAATAGAATAGAAAATTAAATTGTTTCAATCTTATTAATTTTATAATGTGATTTTTAGAATAATTATATAAGGTTCTAATAAAAACGTAACGGTCCCAGGGCGGTCGGCGATTTGCTGGCTATCGGGCGTACCGTCCGATCTGGCCAACCCAAAAACCGGCCTGAGACCGTTTCGTTTTTATTAGAATCGCTGTATATATATATGAAATATTTTTAATTAAAATCTAATCTATTTTCTTATTTTAAAGTTAGTGTTTAATAATTTATTCTTCAAAACTATAAGCAAACCAACTTGTATCGAAGTTTGCTATAAGATCCATTATTTGAAAACTTAAACATTTGCTGATATTGGTTTAGTTGCTGCTGATTAACTGCCGCAGATGTTACGGATTGATTGTCGAGAAATGTAATATCGGTTTTAAAACTATTCATGGCAGTATTTGATTCATCTTCGATTTGTACCTCTTTATTTTTGAATGGTTTTAGCTCTAGTGAACTTTGCTGTTGAAGAAAATTTAATTGATTAGAAGTCATTAGAGGCATAGTTGAAGTGGTAGATTGGAGAAGATAGTCCATTTCCCTGGAATCTGGGCTTAATAAAATGGTCGGAGGCGGCGAGTTATTTTGTATTATGTTCATCTTAATATCGTTTATTGATCCATTTGAACTATTTGTACTTGAACTCGAATTAAATGAAAAAAATTTCTTTAAAAAATATTTTCTCTCCGTTTGGTTCATGGGTTTTTAAAACAAATTCGATTACTGTGGTAAATTTTTGAGCATATATTATCTTGTTATCTGATCTATTTAATTCAGATCAGTCAAGAAACTAAATTTTAATAACTAATACTCTATTTGTTCTATTTGGTTTTCAATTAATGCAGTTCTAACACTACGTTCAAAGAGAAACAAAATTTTAAAAAGTTAAAACGATAGAAACAAATAAATCTTATGCAATCGATATGAGAGATTAATTCGTATTTCTTGTTGGTTGTAAGTTTTATATTAGTTGTTAAATTTGGCATTGATTATGAATTTTAAATTAGTTAAATAGCTTTTTCGTTTCCTTTCTAATTTCAACATGCAATGCTCAGGAGTAATTAGAAAATTTCTTGAATTTCTAGGCATAATGTTTCGCATTATTAAACTGATTTCTATTTGGCTGGAACGGCACGAAACCAAAATTACAACAAGAACTATCATACAATTAATTAAATTCGAATATTTTTAATGATATATTTTACCTAATAAAATAAAGATTTAACTAGTTTCTATTTAATTTTTGTTCTCCTAAAAAAAATGCACTTATTATGTTTTTTAAAATTATTGATTTAGATAAAAGATAAATTTATCAGTAATTAGAAAAAAATGTAATAATTAAAGGAATGATTGTTTTTTATAATTTAAGACTTATTTGAAACAAAAATTCTAAAAATAAGTATTAATTAATCTCTATTTAATTCTAAATAGTATAAAGGAAGCATCAGAAGCTAGAATAAATTAATTATCTTTCATTTTAAAAATATTTAATAATATTTTTAAAATATTTTAAAAATATTTAAAGTTTTTGATCTTTAATAATTAATAAAGTTGAATATTTTTAATTAAAAAATTTAAATTATTGATAAAAAACAAATTTAAAATTCAAGCTAAAAAATTTTAGATAATTATTAAAAGTAAAATTTATGTTGAACAAAATTACAAAATAAACAATAGTCAATTATTGAAATTTATTTAAATATTATTATTCTCAAAATTTAACATTTCAATTTTTAAAAAATGGTGTTTAGGATCACGAACTAATATAATCCTTATTGAGGATTAATTGAAGAGGAAATTTTATTCTTTTTCAAAAATTAAAATCATAATAATCTAATTTAGTCAGTTTTCTCTTTAAACAATTTTGTCAATCAATCTTTCGATATCATCTAGATTTGGTCTATATTAGTGTAAATAAACTAAATGAACTAGACATAAGACAAAATTTATTTATCAAAATAACACTAGGAATCAAAAAATTTTCCAGAATTAGACCCTTGTCAATTTAGACCATTCGCACAACACAAGATATTCTTCTTTAAGCAAATAAAGAACAGCTCAGTATGCTAGAATATCTTGACTTTCCTTCGCAAAATGTCTCCTTTTGCAAACAACTTAATAATGTTGAGAAAAAAACTCATATTAATGTTATGGATTATAGTTTGAAGACTTCTCTAGCAATAAACAATCATCTATTTATCAAGGAAAATCATGGTCTAGTTGATTCAATTAAGTTTATTGCTTCCCAAATCAAATTATATATGGAATTAAGCTTAACCTACCTGAATATTTATTATTTATTAAGTGATATTCTAAAGATAGAATTTTGTATATAATTGTGCTTATTAATTTAATATATCTTTCTACTAACTCATTCTCTAAGGTATAAGCCCATGGAATAAAAATAATAAAGTTACTCTATTGACTACTCTATTGTAAAAAAGGCATTTAATTGTAATTTTTGTTTTATTTTTTTTATTGATTTTTTTTATTTATATCATCTTTCAACTTGTCCATGGAACTTAAACTTAAATAAATAAATAATATTGTACTTTAAATTTTGAGTAAAAAATTTAAAAAATTACTAAATTTGTTAAAATAATTGTCCATTTTAGCTAACCAAGCTAGTTTTTATATCAAATAAATATTTGGTAAACGACTGTTCATTACTGACAACAAATTAGGGCATGAATAAATGTGAATAAATTAGTAAAAATCCAATTTAATATTTTTAATAAGAAAAAAATTTTGAAAATTAATTAAAAATTTTTCATGATTACAATTGGCTTTTGATTTAATATTTATTTAAAGGATTATTTAAAAATAATTAAATAAAAATCAGTTAAGAATAAGAATCAATTGACTTACTTATAAGGCATGCTCGTCGGAATCTGATATTTGCTGATCAAGGGCATTATAATTGTTGATGGTATTCTAAAGCTCAATGGTGAATTTGAATCTTCAAGACTTGTTGATAATAAACATTTTTTGGTTTCCGAGCTAATTGAACTATTGGATAGCATTACTCCATACATATTATGAGTGCCAGAAGGTAGCATGTTATTGACTGATGACGACTGATTAATAGACAAAAGAGGGATTTCATTTGTGTCGTTGGAAAAATTCGAAGATTTTGTTCTGTTTTTGCAATCAAAAATATTTGGCATTTTCAAAACTTCATTATAATCTGTAAATTTTATTTAAGAAAAGTTTACTATATGTGCCATATCTCAAATAAACAAACGGAAAAATTAAGATAAGTAAACATATTATAATAAATTGATTGATTTCGTAACTCGTTCCTAATTCAATTCTAGGGACCGAAAAATAATTCAAATATTGCCAATAATTAATAATTATAATAAAATATGTCGATAAAGGCAATTATTTATTGTTTAAAACAGAACTTATATAAAAGTCCCTTGATTTAATTTCTAGACAGGAAATATCTTGGTATCTTATGTATCCATTTATTATCGATCGATTGTTCTAAACAAAAATATCGAGGCAAAAATAAAAGATAGATATTATAATTATAAATCAGAGTAAGAAAGATAAATTGATAAAAAAATAAAATTATAACAGGAAGAGAATGATAAAATAGAATAAATCGAATAAAAAAATTAAAAAATTAAGATATCAAAACAGAAAAATTAAGCCAAAATTTAAAGTGAAAATTTTGTTTGAATTTGAACCACTCAATTGTAATTTAGTCCAGTTTTTATATTAAATAAAAATTGAAACAAATTATTTTATATTGTTTTTGAAAAATTTTTCTCATTCATTTTTCTTCATTTTTTATTAAAAGTCATATTATTTGCTTAAATTAATAGAATTGAATTCTATTCAAAATGATATGTCTTGGTTCATTTAATTCTAATAATTTTATAAAATGTAAACTTTAAGTGAAATCTTAAAATGTTGGTACTTTTACGTGATTATTGTAAAAATGGTTATCAGCAACAGCACTAACTCATAAAATATATAAAAAAAAGGTGAAATTGAGTTTAAAGTAAGAAGGTTACACGATCGATATAAAATATTTAATTGTTATGATTCGAGTAAGACCAGCCATTCTAGATTAGAATGCTCTGCATATGTGGTTGAGAGCAATCCTCATTATTTTTGATGATAAGCTGATCTAATTTCGAAATTATAAAAACAGAAATCAATGAACCAATTTTGATTCAGTCTGAACCAGGCCAGCCAATCGTGAAAATAGAATGTCTTGATAAAATGTTATGTTGTGTATTTGGTTTTACTTCAAAGGTATAATACATTTTGAGCTGGTTCCAGACGGTCTTAATATAAATGCGTAACTTTATTCTAAAAAAATAATTTCAAAATAACCTTTCTTTTATCAACTGAAAGCAAGGTTTGTTTTTCAAGATAACGCTAGACCTCTTACAGCTAAAAGAACAATGGCAAAATAGATGAGGCGGTGAATGGTAAAAGATAGGAATCAAAATACTCGTCGATAATGGCTAAAGACTATAAAACATAATGGTTTATATTTTGAAAACTTCCTTTTTAATTGATGAATATTGATGAAAAAAAAAAACAAAATTTTTTGACTCACCCTAAATTTTATACAAAATAAATAGTTCTTGATAAATCAAACTTTAAAATAATTCAAAATTTGTTTGAAATTATTTCGAAGTATATTTTGTGCCGTTTCTCTAATTTTATATAAATATTTCTTTTATTATTAAAGCCCTAATTAAAAATCAATTTTTTAAATTTTTCTAAAATTTTAGTCAAAAATAGATAGTAAATCTAGAGAATATGTCAAAGATACGCCAGAGTTTTAGCTTTTTCTTCAATAACTTGACATTGATTTGGTTGAATATGAAAAATTTTGCACCAAAAATGGTTGCAAAAAATTTGGTCAAAATATGGAAATTGATTTTAGGAAACGAACAAAAATAGTAATAAACGATTAACTTGGAGATGTTCTTCTTGTACAAATTATAAATCGGTTTGTGCCGATACATTTTTAGACTATTTAGAAAGCCTGTCGAATTAATATTAGCTATATTAAAATGATTGGTCACATATTTTTTAGCTTGATCACATAATAAAATTTTTGGTCACGTAATTTTCTTTAAATATTTTTTATTCAATCATCGGGTCACATATTACCCCTTGGAAAATTAGATGACCAGCACTGGTCACATATTATAGGTGAGTGGTCTTCGCCACATAATATGATAGACCCTTCAGATTTTCATTTTCATCAAGTGTCTAATTTGATAGAATTGTATTTGAGATTACAATATGTTGCAAAAGTTTAGAAATTAATTATTTTATTTATCTAAATTTTTTTATAAAT
>PJRA01000508.1:219102-284361 GCA_016987375.1 Brachionus koreanus | reverse complement strand
ATTTCACAATATCTAAAAATAATTTAATTAGATATTTATTTGTATTCAAAAGTTTAGTCATCCAAAATAAATTATATTACCTAACCCATGGATGATAGAGTTACTTTTTAAATTTTAACAGTATTTTCTTAGTAACTTTCTTTTAAAAATAATTAAAATTAAAAATTAATTGACTCATTCCTAAATAAATTAATTAATTTTGTCGGAAAAAATTAAAAAGGAAAACAGATAAATTATCTTTATTTTTTGGATATTAAAGTTATTTGAGAATATTTAAGCAAATTATAAATAATTAATTAATAAAATACAAAGTTTTGTAGTGGGACCTCATTTTGATAGTTTTACTGGTATTTTTTTTAAATTTTTTCAATCATCCAGCTTCTTTTTGAATTTTGTCTCGAGGAAGTAGAAAAATCTCATGGATAGATTGAATAAATTTTAATTGCTTAACACTTGAAAGTCCGAGAGGTTTGGGGTTTTAGAATTTATGTTTTAATTTTTTAAAAATTGAAAGTAAAATTATAAATTTTTTTATAAAAAAAAACTAAGCATTTTTTTAAATTCTTTTTCTTAAAAAAAAATAATCAATTTGGGAAAAAATCTTCATTCTACATCATCATTCTTCATCTACACAAATAAATTTGAATTTTAAATTTTTATTAATAGTCAGCCGGGCTTATTGATGTTAAATTCATGTTTATTTTTATTCTTGTTACTCCTTCCCATTTTTAAACCTTATGTACTTTTGGTCTCTCTTATGATATATTTATTAAATTTGGATTTATTTTTTATTTAAGTGAAAAAATAAGGGGAAGAGGTCTAAAGAATAAAATTGCCAAAAAAAGCATTAAGTGCAGAGCATTAAAATTCTAAAACGATCACATTATTTTTACTTTAAAAATCATCAATAATAAAGTCTGGTTTCTTTCATTTTCGAACAATTTGATCAATCAATATTTGAATGACAAACTTAAATATTTATTATCAATACAATCAAAAGAAATTTAAAAAAAATATTTTAATAAAATTTAAATAATTTTTTATGTTATAATAAAAATAATTAATTAAAAATTTAAAAGGCTCATTTGGTTATTGTAAAAGGAACTGAATATTACGATGGAAAGACAAAGCGGTATGTTGACTTTCCAATAACTGATGTGTTGCAAATGATGGGTCGAGCAGGTCGTCCACAATTTGACGATTCGGGTATAGCAGTAATAATGGTTCATGATGCAAAAAAACATTTTTATAAAAAATTTTTATATGAACCATTTCCGGTTGAATCAAATTTGTTAACTGTGCTCGCAGATCACTTGAATGCCGAAATAGTGGCTACAACTATAACCAGTAAACAAGAAGCAATTGAATATTTAACTTGGACATATTTTTTCCGTCGTCTCTTAGTGAATCCGACTTATTATGAACTCGAATCTATTGAAAATATTGATCTTAACAAATATTTAAGCAGACTAATTCAAAATTCTCTAAATCAGCTCGAAACTTCTGGATGCATTCAAATTGGAGACTCCGGCGAGTTAAATGCTTTAACATCTGGTAAAATAGCATCATTTTATTATTTGTTAAACACAACCTTAAGAATGTTCCAGGACACATTAAACGATGATATCGATATAGAATCTCTAATCGATATCATATCACTTTCAAGCGAATTCGACGAATTTCCTGTCCGTCACAATGAAGACAAACTGAACGAAATTTTAAGCAAAGAAGTACCATTCAAAGTTAATCCATATTCTCTTGATTCACCTCACACAAAAGTTAATTTGATACTTCAGGCTCATTTCACCAGAGCAAATTTACCAATAGCTGATTACATTACGGATACAAAATCCGTATTAGATAATTGTTTGAGAATTATGCAAGCAGTATTAGATTTTTGTGCTGATAAGGGTTGGTTGAAGGCTTGTCTGAACGTACTTAACCTAATGCAAATGTCATGTCAGGGAAGATGGATACACGATTCAGATCTTCTAATTTTGCCGCATGTAGAACACGAGCATTTGATTAGATTCTATCATAATAAGCTAAAATTAGACTGTCTACCACGTTTAATGGAAGAATATGAAAAGGACACAGAACTGATATCAAAATTATTCGGGAATATCTTAGATAAAAATCAATGTAGAGACATTCAAAATACTTTAGCTTTATTGCCTAAATTGGAAATAAATATTAGCTTATCAGGACAAATACCTGATAAAAGAGCAAAAAAAGTTTTTGATAATTCTGAAGATCAAGTAAAGCGATTAAATTTTGACTTTGTAAGTAATCAGATTTTTGAATTATATGAAGATGAAGAATATGTGATTAATCTAGACATTAAACGCTTGAATAAAATTCGACGATTTGGTAAAGATACAAAGGCCTATGCGCCGAAATATCCAAAGCCTAAAGATGAAAATTGGGTAGCAATTTTAGGCTGCAATACTCATGAAGAGTCAGAACATGAGTTAATTGGAATGAAAAGACTCACAAATTTCAAAAATCACCAAACTAGCCATATTCTTTTGCACACGCCTCTAATAAATGAAAATCCAAAAAATAATCTGTTTGTTTTAAGTATTTATTTTATGAGTGATGTTTATCTCGGACTTGATCAGCAGTTTGACATTAAATTCAAATTGATAGAAAAAAAAAATGGTGTCCCATAGGCCGAAATTTGTCTAAAAAAAAAAGAAAATTGTATTTATTTAATAAAAATTCAAATATATTCTCTTGAAAGTTTTATTTTATTAAATAAATAAATTAAAAAAAAAAGAAAAATTAAACTGAATAAAAAATGGAAACAGTATAAATGAAGAAAGACTAGTCTATTTAAGCAAAAAAGCATTAAGGTATTTTGAATTTGGCTAATTTCCGTAAAACAATTTCAAAAAAAACTTATTATTAAATAAAAAATTAAATATTTTATTCTTTAATCATTGTGAAATTATTGGAAAAAATTATTTTTTTGTAAAATTTTCTTTACAAAAAGATGAGTGTCGAATTATCTTAGTGGTTGACTACCCCCGTTAAGAGGAAGTCAGGATCAATTGCTTTAGTCTCAAGTGAAATTATTTTGTGAATCTATACCACTAATCTACGGCTCACCTGTAATTTAAATTACTTTTTATTAAATAAAAAATTAAATATTTTATTCTTTAATCATTGTGAAATTATTGGAAAAAATTATTTTTTTGTAAAATTTTCTTTACAAAAAGATGAGTGTCGAATTATCTTAGTGGTTGACTACCCCCGTTAAGAGGAAGTCAGGATCAATTGCTTTAGTCTCAAGTGAAATTATTTTGTGAATCTATACCACTAATCTACGGCTCACCTGTAATTTAAATTACTTTTTATTAAATAAAAAATTAAATATTTTATTCTTTAATCATTGTGAAATTATTGGAAAAAATTATTTTTTTGTAAAATTTTCTTTACAAAAAGATGAGTGTCGAATTATCTTAGTGGTTGACTACCCCCGTTAAGAGGAAGTCAGGATCAATTGCTTTAGTCTCAAGTGAAATTATTTTGTGAATCTATACCACTAATCTACGGCTCACCTGTAATTTAAATTACTTTTTATTAAATAAAAAATTAAATATTTTATTCTTTAATCATTGTGAAATTATTGGAAAAAATTATTTTTTTGTAAAATTTTCTTTACAAAAAGATGAGTGTCGAATTATCTTAGTGGTTGACTACCCCCGTTAAGAGGAAGTCAGGATCAATTGCTTTAGTCTCAAGTGAAATTATTTTGTGAATCTATACCACTAATCTACGGCTCACCTGTAATTTAAATTACTTTTTATTAAATAAAAAATTAAATATTTTATTCTTTAATCATTGTGAAATTATTCGAAAAAATTATTTTTTTGTAAAATTTTCTTTACAAAAAGATGAGTGTCGAATTATTAAATTTTAATTTTTATTAGATTTTTTTTTATGAGGAATGTTTTTAATTTGAATTATTATTTTTTTTTCAAATAATCTATATGAGGTTTTATTCAACTGTATAGGTTTAATTAACAAAGAATGCAAATTATAATTTTACATTTAGTAAAAAATATTATAATTTGAATTTAATGCTAGATGATTATAAAATTTTATTTCTGTTTTTATTTTTGTTCTTTTTGTTCAATTAAGTAATTATTTTCAATAATTATTTTCAACTTTTATCAATTTTAGTTAATAAATTTAGATATTATGAGCAATTTATTTTTCTTTTCACTTTTCGGTTTTTTTTACCAAATTTCACTTTTCAATGTTAGGTTAATAAATTCCGAGCATACTGTTCGTTTTCATATATTCAATCCATTTAAAAATACTGTTGATTTAGTTAAGGATCGGAATTTTAAAATTTCGCGTATTTGTGATCCAAAATCAAGATTTAAATATAAATTTATTGTACATGGTTTTGCTGAAACATGGAATATGACATATAGATGGGATTGGGTAAAAGATATGATTCAGGAAATGCTTGTCTCAGATGAGTCTAAAAATTTATGCATTATAGCAGTCGACTGGGCAGAGCTGGCTCGTGGGGGTACATTGATAATGAACTATTGGCAAGCTATAGAAAATATGAAAACGGCATCAAATATTATGGCTAAATATTTAAAAAGTATGAGTTTAAACGAAAAATATTTTCACTGCATCGGATTTAGTTTAGGAGCCCATATGTGCAGTATATTCTACAAGATGTATTTTGAATTATTTAAAATACGTCCGGGTAGAATAACGGGCTTAGATCCTGCAGGACCGTTTTTTGGCTCAAAAAAAAATGAGGAAAAGCTACATTTTACAGATGCCGATCTCGTTGACATTATTCATACAAGTGATGAATTCGGCTTAAGCGAAAAACACGGACACATGGACTTTTATCCAGATCTAGGAAATGTAAATGCATGCAATGAAGTTAAACAAAGATTTGAAAATTTTGAAAATGTAATTTTATACGAAGAAGCAAACAAAAAAAATCAAGAATTTGAAAACATTGGCTTAACTTCGATTGATGCGCATGATACATTTAGCGTTGAAAATCTTAAGGATAAACTAATTAATCTTATTGGTAAAGTTACAGATTTTTTTAATAAAAAGCCAAAGCGTTTTTTCGTGAGTGTTCATCAATTTTTCGGATGCTCTCACTTAATGGCGGTTCGGTATTTTATTTATTCAATAAATGAATGCGATTATAGAGCACATATGTGTTCTAATAAAGAAGATTATAAGGCTAAAATATGCCTTGATACAAAAAGAAAACCTGACTTTGCGAGAATGGGCTATCATGCTGAAAAATCCAATGAAAAGTTTTTAAATTCATTTGGAAATTTTTATTTAGATACAACTGAAAAACCACCATACTGTGATCCTAAACAAAATTATGAGCCTGGATTTTGGACGCGTTTATGGAACAAAATTAAAGGCTAATTTATTCAATATTTATAAAGTTTTTATTCTATAAAATGCTTATTGGTAGAATTGTTTTGATTCAATGCTAGAAATTTAGATAATTCATATAGATTGCTTTGTATATTAATTTTAATTTAATTAAAAATATTTATTAATTTTAATAGGTAAATAAATGATATTTTATTAGTTGAAAATATTTTTTAAATCAAAATTAAATTTTAAAATAAACTTTCTTTACTAATTTTATTGGTAATATTTGAATTAAAAATAGTCAATTAGCTCATTATTTAGTTTAAATAAGTTGAAAGCTTAATTTTTTACAATTTTTGAATACTGTAATAAAAATTAAAAGATTAAAAAAATTTAGTTAAATTTATTTCTAAAATCAGTAAAAAATTTTATAAAACTCTCCTTCTCCATCATAACAAACTAAATCTTCTAAAATCAACTTTGCTTTTGTCTACATATGTCTGCTAGTTCCAAATGCAATACCAGATTGATTTGCACCTTTGTTGTAACCAGCTTGAAGACCAATAACAGCCGAACCGGCTCTTAGTTGTTCTTCGGAGAATTCACGCTTGTTCTCCTCAGCTAGTTTTACACCTAATACAGGACCTTGATAGCCATTTTTTTGGGCATAGCGACCCAAAGCATGTATAGCCATGGTTACTTGTGGGATATTTTTTTTCTCAAATAAATCTACTGTTTGAAATAACTCGTTGTCTGGAACACCATACTTATGTGCAGCATTGCAAAATTGTGAAACATTCTCTCTCAAGGCGAAACCACCGCCTTTGGTTGTAATTTTGGGAATAGCACCTGGTTGAAGCTTGTTCATCAGTCTTTCGTTTTTCATTAATTCTAGTTATACAATTTATTCAAAAATTTGAAATGATTACTTGCACAAAATAATTCCATCTTTAAGAGCATCTTCATAAGGCATTGCTGGAAACTTCTCACCAAGGATTGCCTCTATCCATTCTTGGGCTTCTTGATCCAATTTTTGATCTCGTTTACCAGCCATTTTGGCATTAACTTGGGCGGTCAAAGACATATTTTCTTAGATTTAAGCTATACGATAATTTTTTTTATAAAATTACTAATAAAAAATTTATAGAAGAACTCTAGATTTAAATAGATAAATTTATGATCGAAAATTGCGTAGGTTTATTAAGCTTGGCTTGAATTTTTCTTAGAAAACGTAAACCTTTCAAAAAGTTTTTCTAGAATATGCTAAAATAATCAGGAGATTCTACAGCGCGTTCGGGTTAATTGAATATTAGTTGAATTCTATTGAGAAAAAATGTGAAAGCTTTGAATAAATTGAACTCGGCATTTAACAAAGATTGGTTTAAATTGATGAATTTTATAATTTTTATGCATTTTTTGATGAATCATTACTGTTATCTATAAAATAAATTGATAGATTACGAGATAGATAATTCCAAATTTTGTTTATTATTATTGTAGATTTAATAAAATAGAATGATAAGACTAAGGATTTAGTAATGTGAAAATAAAAATTCAAATAGTAACAAGATTCAATAGATTAAGAGAGTAACTTATTTTTGTTCCAAATTTATGTTGAAAAAAAAAGAGACTTGAAAAATTTGCCGAAAATTCAAATTTGTATTCATTTTTATTTATTCTATCATTTGCAAAAATTAATCATTATTTAAAAATAAATTTTTATTGATGAAATTCAACAAAATTAAGTTTTAACAAAGATAAATGGAAAAAATGCTTCTCTTATCTTTAACTTATTTTAATCTTTTGATATGATCTTGTTATTAAGCAACCACTAGAGCAAAATTAAATATGCTCCCAAATCAAATCTATATTATCCATATTCATATATTTTCACTATCTACAAAAGGACTGGTCAAACCAACTTGGAACTAGGCTTAGAATTAAACAATATTCAAAGTTTATTTGCTAATTATTTACAATTTTGCTAACAATCTATTTACATATATTTTTTAAACAAAAACTGTAATCTTTCTTTTAATTCTATTTTTATTTACACTTTTTGCACCGACTATAGAACGGCCGTTTTCTATTTTAATATTTAATTGATAAATTAATAAATCATAATAAAGTTAACGCTTATAGAGATATTTGTAAATCATTACAAAACAGATCTCTTAATTCTTTAAATTAGAGCTTGATTTTAAGAGATCATTTTTGGGTCTCCCTTATAACCGCAGTTCTAAGAAACGCATAAAAGCGCATCAGGATTAATAAAAAAGAACTTTAATTATTCAGCACACCAAAAATTTAAAAACATTTTTAGATTTTTTGTGCAATTTTTCAGAAAATTAAAAAAAAACTCTCAAAAAAAAAATTTCTTAAATATTATACGATATGAAAAATAATATAAATCTAATATGAGAAGGTAAAAATCTAAAATTGTTTTCATTTTGCCAAGAAATTTTGATGCGATGAAAAAATCTGTTGATGTGTTAGTCCATTTTTCCCATAATTTTTTATTTTTTAAACACTTTATTATTTTTTGGAATATCTGTCAAAGAGTTTACTAGAAATCAGAAAGATGTATATCTTTTTCTTTCTAAGAAGCTTCATGTTGACATAATGTAATCAAAAAAGAAAGAAATCAAATGTACCTATTTAATTGAAATGAATATCGAATTTGAAATCAATTATTTAAAAAAAAATTTCTGCATCCTAAATTTTTATTTCAGATTCTTCTCCTAGTTTTTGAATTTTATAAATAATTTGAATAAATTATTGAAAAATTAAAATCAGTCTTCAATTAAATCTATATTGTTCAAAATTATCAAATTATTAATTAATTTCTAGAAATTAAGCCAATATTTGTGTACCAAAGCCTAGTTACATAAATTCATAAATTTTAATTTTAAATTTAAATATAATTATTTTGATTATTAATATCAAAATCTTTAAAAAAATCCAAAATTTTTATTTAATTAATTAGATAAATGGGTAAAATAAACGTGTTTGTTCTAGGCTTTCTCAAATTTATTGACAATGTTCTAAAGCCATTGATATCCTACTGTTTCAGCTTTTACTACTCAAAAATTGATGTTCCTAATCCATTGCCGAAATGTTCGAGCGACCTCCTTTTAACACCAGGTTACAAGCTAGCTAAAAAAATCCGAAACAAAGAAATAACTAGTCTACAGCTGGTCACAGTCTATATAGATCGAATAAAACAAATTCAACCATTAGTCAATTGTGTTGTTCAAGAAAGATTTGATGAAGCAATTAAAGAAGCCAAAGAAGTTGATAGAATTTTATCCTTGCTAGAAATATCGGAAAAATACTCGGAAGAAAATGCTCCTTTACTAGGTGTACCTTTCTCTTGTAAAGAATGTATATGGGTAAAAGGAATGTCTAATAACTCAGGTTTGGTTTGTCGAAAAGATGTTCTCGCTCCAGAAGATGCAAAAGTGGTAAAACATATGAAAAATTCAGGAGCAATTCTTACTTGTCTAACAAACACCAGCGAAGTTTGTATGTGGTTAGAATCTAGTAACTACGTAACAGGTACTACGAGAAATCCATACAATTTATCTCGCATAGTAGGTGGTAGTTCTGGTGGTGAAGGCTGCATAGTTTCAGCGTGTGGCGCAGTTTGGGGTATTGGTTCCGATATTGGTGGCTCTATTCGTATGCCAAGCTTCTTTAATGGAGTCTATGGACACAAGCCATCAAAAAACCTAATATCGAATGAATTTCAATTCCCACAAGGAATTGGAATGCAAGAAGATATGCTAGGAACTGGACCTATTTGTAGATATGCATCTGATTTAAAAGTAATCTTCAAAGTTTTGTGTGGTCCAAAATTTTCGGAAATTGAAAAAAACTTTGAACAAAAAATTGAGCTAAAAAATTTGAAATTTTACTATGTTCAAGATTTACAAGGAAATGTCTTGGTTACTAAACCATCAGAAGATGTCAAAAAGTCGTTAGAGCGTGCAATAAAATTTTTAGAGACTGATCTAGGAGTTGAGGTTAGAGAACTTAAGCTTAAAAAATTAAGATCATCTTTTCAAATGTGGACTAGTATGATGAATAATGGAAAAAGTAGCTCGGATTCTTTTAGTACTTTATTGAATGATGGAAAAGAACCAGTAAACCCGTATAAAGAACTAGTCAGATCTATTTTTGGTTTTCAAGATAAGCATACTTTACCAGCTATTTCATTGGCAATAACAGAAAGATTTCCATCATCGAGACCAGACCATCATATCGAACTAGCCAATGCTCTACGAGAAGAAATAAAAGATATAATTAAAGATGATGGTATAATTATTTTCCCATCGTTTCCAGTTGTTGCACCATATCATAATCAAGCACTATTTACAAATTCTTTAGATTTTATTTATTATGGAATTTTGAATGTAATGGGCTTCCCTGTTACACAAATTCCAATGGGATTAAATATGGAAGGTCTACCAACTGGAGTTCAATTAGTAGCTAATCATAATATGGATCATTTAACTATAAAATTAGCTGAACATTTTGAAAACAATTTAACAGGATGGATACCTCCTTTTTAGTTTTCGATATTTTTAAAATTTTTAGGCCTATTTACTAATTTTATTGACTATTTTAAATTTTTCCTTTTTTTAAAATATAATAAATATAATACTTTTAAAAAAGGATTAATCGAATAAAAGTTTTTTAGCTTATCTTCAAAAAATATTCTTTGTTTCTAATCTAATTTAAAATAAAATTTTTTTTTCCATCGAAATTAACAAAAATTATATAAATACTCAAATAATATAAATAACTGTTTACTAATTCTTTAAAACCAAGTTTAATTAAAAAAAAAACAACAAAAAAAGCAATAAAAATTTAATTTTTTTTAGAAAATATTTTCAAATTATTTTTTTTTTAATAGAATTCGTAATCTAATATTAATAAGGATATAATTTTTTAAATAAAGAAATAAAATAAAAAATATTTAATAGAATTTTAAAATTTAATTTATTTATTTAGATTAATTTTATAAAATAACCTTCATTTTAATCTTTAACTAAAATTCAATATTGATCATTTAGAGCTGTCGACAACAAAATGACTTCAAAGCTTAGATTTTGTTATTTTGATAGGTTCAAAAGCTCCATTTGATTGAATCATGGCATTATATAAATTTTGATAAACCAAACCATCTGATGAGCCTAAGACAGAATTTAAAACATAATCTGGAGGAGCCATTGAATCAACCATTCCAACAGCTTCATCCTTCATTTGCTTACACAATTCCAAAATCAATTCTCGAATCATAAAAACAGGCTTTTCACTTGAAAAATATGAACCTTGATAAAATATTCCTACATGTTTATCCAACAAATAAAAGGCTGATAGATACAAAATATTATCCAACACTTTTTGCAAACTTGAATCTTTGTTTTCATTTTTTTTTGTTATAAATCGTTCTATTAATTGCCTCTCCATAAATATTGTTGCCAGTGTCTTTGAATAAAATACTTGATTCTCATTTCTAGCAGTAAACAAGTCAACACCTTTGTCCAAATTACTTTTCAATTTTTCATATGAAATTTTTGTCATATAACAAATAAGCCAATTGAACATTTCCATAACAGCTTTTTTTTTTTAAATAATAAACATTGATCAATTAATTTAATAAACATTAATAAAAAATGATACTTTTTTCACTCATTAATTCTTTTTGATCTTGACATCCAAATTTAAGATTGATGTTTTTATCGAATTCATTCAAAAAACTGCAAATACTAAGTGGAGTATTAGGTATTTTTTTTGTTTTTAAATATTCCTCATAATTAGATAGCAAAAAGTTGCTTGTTTGCTGAAGTAATACATTATTATCACCTTCAAAAGTTAGTAATGGATCATTTGAGTTTCTCAAATCACTAAGTCTTGCAGCTTTCAAATATCCATGCCCACCGCAAGCTTCTCTGCATTCTTGGATCACCATTTGAGTTGTCCATGAGGAAATCGGCTTACTTGCACATGAAATTGCGTGAATTTCTTTCCCTAAATCAGCTTGACGATCACTTTTGTCTCCAGTTGCTAAACCAAATAAAAATTCTGACAAATTCTCAAAGAATGAAAGTGAAAAAACGCGCCAAACGTAACAAACTGCAAGTAAAGGCATTAATCTATATTGCTAAATAAGAACATTAATACTGAACTGATTTTAGAATTTATCTTACATGCAACTGATAGTCAAGTATTGATTGTTCTTTTTGATTATCAGGTCCAAACTGCTCTCTTACTGCACCATATCTTATCGCTATTGTAAGTGCTAAACTTTGTATACAAGGTGCATAATGTGTCAAACCAACACGGCCATTTGATAAAGCTCCTAAACTAATACCGAATCTTTTTTTTGCATCCTTAATTGGGCTTACATAAGTGCCCTCTGGAGTTACATCTCCAGTTTTGTTCAACATATTTTCTCTTGGTATACGAACATTATTGAATGTTGCAAAACCATTATCAACACCGTTCAGTCCTGCTTTTGGTCCCATATCACCACAAACAACTCCAGGCTTCAGCATCATTGTGTTTGAGTCACGAATAGGTACAATAAATATATGAAGACCATGACATTGTCCATCTGGTGTAAATAATTGAGCATAAACTGCTGAATGAGTTGCTGTTTTTCCCATATTACCCACCCATACTTTGCTGTCTTCTAATGACGGAGTATTTATTACAAACTCCTTTATTTTTGTTAAAGTTAAATTCCTTTTTTATCTTATTAAATTTAAGTCAAAATGTACGTGAGTATTTGGATCATAATGAGCTGTTGTCTTAACTTGTTTAGTATTTGATCCATGACTGATTTCAGTCAAAGCAAAACATCCAAAAATTTCTCCTCTTTCACATTGTTCAATGAATTTCTCATGACGATCAGTCCCTAATGTTCTTAGTAATTGTTCAAACATTTGATAATGAAGACTATATTTAATGCTACAATCTATTTCCCACAATACTATAGCTTCGTCAAATAAGATTCTTTTTACCGGTCGTTCTAGCATGTCATCATCAGTCAAAAAGTTGTAATCTTTAATTTTAAGAACTCTTTTCTGAGCTATCTGCTTTTGTTCCGAATGTGAAATATCATCCAGTGGTCGGTTAAAAAGATCATCTTTTCTAAGAGTTTCCCATATTTTTTTCTAGGAAAATTTCTAGCTTTAAATTTGAAAATGTGAAACTTTACTTACTTTGTAGTTATGTAAATCTAGATCTTCAATAAAAAGTTTTAACTTTTTCCAATTGAAAGAAGCCTTTTGTCTTGCGTGTCCTAATGGACCTCCTTTTGGCATATCCTCTATTTGATCTAATTCCTTATTCATTTTTCGTTATTAAAATTATATTTTTCTAAATCAAGTTTAGATTAAAATCTGGGTTTAAAGTCCAAAAACATATTAAATAATCCTCTTTTATTATAATCAAATATATTAAAAATTTTAAATGAATAAAAAATGCAAATTATTTAGTTCAATGAATTTTTAAGCATTTCAAAATATTTTTTAGAAAATATTTAGTTTTTAAATTCCTAGTAGACATGTTTGTCTTAAAATAATAATAATAAATTAAACTTTTTTTTGAAATCATAAATTGATAAAGCTATTGAACTAAATGATAGTTTTTTAATTGAAAAATAAAAAGTATTATACAAATTAGTCACCTGCGCTTATTTTTGTATAATTTTTATTCCACAAAATTCGAGCTCAATAAATTTTTTTAAGTATTTTTATTGTTTTTAATCTGAATAAAAATAATATCTTTTATATTCCACAAAAAAATAAGCCCAGCGATTTTCAATTTTAATTAGTTATTACATTTACACTTGTTTTATTATTTTTATAAAAAATTTAAATAGTTAAAATCAACAAAAAGCATATTCATAATTTTTAATCAAGATTTTAAATGAAAAAATCAACTTAAACATAATTAAAAAAAATGAATAATTTTCATATATAATTAAGTCATTAAATTAAATTTAAGACACGCTTTGTCATAAATATAATGTTGAAAAATTATCCATTGAATTGATTATTTATTTCGTTACAAAAAAACTACTTTTTTTTTCAAATTTCAATTTTATTATTTTTAAAGTTGTATTATAATTACAAGGTTCAAGTTCAAAGCCCGATTGAAAATTGAAATGATTGAAATGTTTATAAAATCAAAAAATCAGATTATTCTTAGTAAAAATTTATTTTAAAGTATAAATAAGTATTTATTCTTCCGAATGTTAAAATTTTCAAGAGTTATTTTCAAAAGATAATATAATATGGAAGTAATTAAAAATAGTAGAAAAATATTGTGAATTTTATATCAGAAAATAATTAAAAATGATATATAGAGCTTGCTTAAGACACATGTGAATAGAATACAAATAGACAGAATTCGTTGGTCACTTAAAGGAAGAAAGATGACATGATAGAGAACTTTTGAAATCGAGCTGAGAAAATGAGACTCGTATGAGTAAGAATAGAAGATAGAAATATGAAAATTACTTTTAAAGGTTTTTGATTAAAATTTTTTGCATCAAATGATTAGTAATTTTGAACCAGTGAACAGTAATAAATCTGGTAAATGTAACTTTTAAAAGACAGTATAGGATCTTTTTATTTTTTGCCTAATAATGATATCATAATTCATGATTCTTAGAAAATTTATATTATAGTCTAGACTCTGTTGTATCGGGCCAAAGACCCTATGTTTATATTTTTTTAAATGATTTTGAGTTTTTTTTAAATTTGAATAGAGAAAATTTAATGGTTAACTCGATTAGTATTTTCTCTTTTGCTTTCTATATTTTTGAATTTTACATTTAAAAAATTTTAATAAGCTTTAGAAATTTAATTTTCAAAAAAATTAAAAATATTTATATTAATTAAAAATCTAAAAAGTATTATTTTAGTTTAAAAATAATATTGTAACGGGCATCCTTAAAATTTTAGACAATTGTAAACATTTATTTGATTATAATAACTCTTCAATTGCAATATTAATTTTTTTTTATAGAATAAAAGGGAAACGCCATCAATTTTTAAAAAGTATAGTATTATATTACTATACTATATTTAATTTAGCTTGCTCTAAAGATGTTCGTCTTTTCCTCGAAGAGATGGTTTCACGTTTCGTTCGTTGATGATGAGGCTTGGCTTCGTCTTGTTTTGGATTCTTTTTAGTTGTTTTAAATTTTAAAAATATAAAAAAATAGACAACTGCTCACTCGGCTGCACCTCGCTCACACTCCTTCTTATTTAAGTTTTTTTTTTTAAATTAATCTAAAAATTTTTCCTTGTCTAATCATGATTGAAATTATAATAACAATCAACCGACGTTGGCAGCGCATTGTTTATTACTCGGTTTGGTATAAAGTTTCGTCTTGCTTCACATTTTATTAGCTGCGAGCAAATGCGATGCTTTGCTCCCCTTACTCTTCCACTTGGTCCTTCATTTTTTCACTGAGCTCATGAGTTGCGCATTGTAGTACTTATTAAATCATCCAAATAATTTAATTAAAGGACTTTTTGCTTTTAATTTAGGATCTTTTTTGTAAAGATCAAAGTAAAAGATAAAATTCCAAGGAAAAATGAAAATAATTTTACATTTTTTCATTTTCATATTTTTAGATTTTTTGTGCAATTTTTTAGAAAATTAAAAAAAAACTCTCTGAAATTATTTGATAGTAGTAGTAGTCGTAGTTACTGCGGTATAGTGCTTTATACGAGCGCAAATATGCGAAAAATGCGCTATTGCAAAAAACAAAAAAAATTAAAAAAATTCTTAAATATTGCACAAAAAATCTAAATATGTAAAAATGTAAAATTATTTTCATTTTGCCAATTCCAATCGAAAAATTACTTAAAATAAATTTTAAATTTATAATTTTTTAATCAAGGCTATGTTAGGGTTAATTTTGAATTATTAAAAATTCAATCATTATATACACGTAGCATATGTATACTTATTATTGCTATTTATAAGAAAGATAAAAAAAAACTTATGACAAAAATATAACTTTTAAAATTATTAAATCAATGAATTCAATTGAAGACATGCCTTCTGGTGGCCCTTTGGCGCCATACCGTTCCAAAGCTTCATTTAACTGGAAAAAACTAAAGCTTTTTTTTGAAGATTTGGAATTAATTGAATATAGAGTAAGTTAAAACAAAAAATAAAAAAATTAGAAATTTTATTTTGAACAAATTTTAATGGTCATGCTTGTTACCTTGATTACTAAATTTTTATAAAAAAAAATGGCTTTAAATTATCGTTTAAATTATTGAATTTAATTCAAATATCTTGAGCAATCATTCGGTGAAATGATTGGCAGTTAATAATCCGAATCTTGAACAGGAGCGGTTTATTCTATATAAATTATCTAAAAGAATTCGCATGTTTTTTTCATAAAATTAATGAAAAGAAAAAAGCAGGCTAAAAAATTAATCTTTATAATTTTAATAAAATTTTATTAAGTAAAAATTTTAGTCTAGTTATTTTGTAAAATACAAGCATGATCATTGAAAATAAAGAGACCAAACTGCAATTCACCATAAAATAAACAATTTACAAAAATTCTCAAAGAATAACATATGGTCAACTCTACGAAAAGATCCAGATTTTCACATTACTAATGATGAATTACCATTAGAGAAGATAAAAGAACAAACATTTAAAAGAGTTCAAAAGTTAAATCAATATAACTTTTTATCTGAAAATGAATTATTGAGCGATCCGATAAAAGAATTAATTTTTGATGAAGCAATTATAATGCTAGATAATGACTGCAATGTAAAATATTCCCTTAACAAACAAATGTTTAAAGAGCTAATTAGAAATATGGGAAGCGAAAGACATTGCAAATTCATTGAACAATGTGAAAGAGGAGAAATTTTTGGATGTTTTGCTTTGACTGAAATCAGTCATGGATCAAATACTAAACAAGTTAAGACAACAGCTCATTATGATCCAAATACTCACGTACATTTTGACTTAAATTTAATAAGATAAAAAAGGAATTTAACTTTAACAAAAATAAAGGAGTTTGTAATAAATACTCCGTCATTAGAAGACAGCAAAGTATGGGTGGGTAATATGGGAAAAACAGCAACTCATTCAGCAGTTTATGCTCAATTATTTACACCAGATGGACAATGTCATGGTCTTCATATATTTATTGTACCTATTCGTGACTCAAACACAATGATGCTGAAGCCTGGAGTTGTTTGTGGTGATATGGGACCAAAAGCAGGACTGAACGGTGTTGATAATGGTTTTGCAACATTCAATAATGTTCGTATACCAAGAGAAAATATGTTGAACAAAACTGGAGATGTAACTCCAGAGGGCACTTATGTAAGCCCAATTAAGGATGCAAAAAAAAGATTCGGTATTAGTTTAGGAGCTTTATCAAATGGCCGTGTTGGTTTGACTTATTTTTCATATTGTTTTATGAATATGGCTTTGAGCATTAGTGTTCGCTATGCTTCAGTACGAAGACAATTTGGAGCAGATAATAAGTTAGAAAGCCCTATCATTGAATACCAACTTCATGTAAACTTTAATTTTTTTTCATTTGCGATAAGTATAAATAAAATTAAATATTTAGCAATATAGATTAATGCCTAAATTAGCCCTATGTTTTGTTTTAAAAAATTATTCATTTTCATTGTTTGACAATTTAGTTAAATTTTATGTAGGAATGATATCTGGAGATAATTCAGAAGAACAGTCCGAATTGGGTAAAGAAATTCATGCATTATCCTCTGCAAGTAAGCCATTTGCTTCTTGGATGGCCCAAGAATGCATTCAAGAATGCAGAGAAGCTTGCGGTGGGCATGGATACTTGAAAGCAAGTCGGTTATCTTACTTAAGAAACACTAACGATCCAATACAAACGTTTGAAGGTGATAATAATGTATTACTTCAGCAAACAAGCAACTTTTTGCTATCTAATTATGAGGAATATTTAAAAACAAAAAAAATACCTAATACTCCACTTAGTATTTGCAGTTTTTTGAATGAATTCGATAAAAACATCAATCTTAAATTTGGATGTCAAGATCAAAAAGAATTAATGAGTGAAAAAAGTATCATTTTTTATTAATGTTTATTAAATTAATTGATCAATGTTTATTATTTAAAAAAAAAAAAGCTGTTATGGAAATGTTCAATTGGCTTATTTGTTATATGACAAAAATTTCATATGAAAAATTGAAAAGTAATTTGGACAAAGGTGTTGACTTGTTTACTGCTAGAAATGAGAATCAAGTATTTTATTCAAAGACACTGGCAACAATATTTATGGAGAGGCAATTAATAGAACGATTTATAACAAAAAAAAATGAAAACAAAGATTCAAGTTTGCAAAAAGTGTTGGATAATATTTTATATCTATCAGCCTTTTATTTGTTGGATAAACATGTAGGAATATTTTATCAAGGTTCATATTTTTCAAGTGAAAAGCCTGTTTTTATGATTCGAGAATTAATTTTGGAATTGTGTAAGCAAATGAAGGATGAAGCTGTTGGAATGGTTGATTCAATGGCTCCTCCAGATTATGTTTTAAATTCTGTCTTAGGCTCATCAGATGGTTTGGTTTATCAAAATTTATATAATGCCATGATTCAATCAAATGGAGCTTTTGAACCTATCAAAATAACAAAATCTAAGCTTTGAAGTTATTTTGTTGTCGACAGCTCTAAATGATCAATATTGAATTTTAGTTAAAGATTAAAATGAAGGTTATTTTATAAAATTAATCTAAATAAATAAATTAAATTTTAAAATTCTATTAAATATTTTTTATTTTATTTCTTTATTTAAAAAATTATATCCTTATTAATATTAGATTACGAATTCTATTAAAAAAAAATAATTTGAAAATATTTTCTAAAAAAAATTAAATTTTTATTGCTTTTTTTGTTGTTTTTTTTTTAATTAAACTTGGTTTTAAAGAATTAGTAAACAGTTATTTATATTATTTGAGTATTTATATAATTTTTGTTAATTTCGATGGAAAAAAAAATTTTATTTTAAATTAGATTAGAAACAAAGAATATTTTTTGAAGATAAGCTAAAAAACTTTTATTCTCTGAAAAATTTGTAGAATGAAAATAATTTAAAATTTTCATATTTTTTGTGCAATTTTTCAGAAAATTAAAAATCTCTGTCAAATTATTTGATAAACAAAATAAAAAAAATTTCTTAAATATTTCCGATTAATCCTTTTTTAAAAGTTAATAACTAGGCTCTATGGTTCAACTCATAAATATGCGTTATAGAATTTTGCAATATAGATTAATGGTTAAAATAAAATGGCATCAATCTATATTGCAATCCGCCAATAAATATTATCTATATTATCAGAAAATTTCAAAGGATTTGATGTGAAAAATTGTTTGTAGTCATTTAAAACTGCCCAATCAATTTTAAAACTTTTAGAGTAGAAAACTTTTATTTTAAATCAAATTTGACAATCAATTTAAAAATAAACTATTATTTCATATATTTTAAAAAAATAAACATTACACAAGAAAATTACACATTTATTTTTATCTCAATTCATTTTATATGAAAAAAAATAATAAGAAAATCCCTAGCCCACAAACGACCGTCAAAGGTACAATCTAAAAAACAATGGAACTCTATAATCAACATTTAAAGATTTTTTCTTAATTGCATAAACGACTCCTCACCGCTAATTCCATTAGTGCTCCAAATTGGCGGAGTATTCCAGTTGGCACTGGACGATCTTTCGATAAACTTGCGTCGCTTTGTCTTGAATATTTGCTCAAGGTTAATATCAGCTTGGCACGCTGACTTGAACAAACGAGTAAAATTAATTGCTCTGAGACATTGATCTTGAGCCTTTTGACTCAATAGAGGCTCTTTTGCCCAACTGGGTATAGGCTTGCTCGGCTCGTCTTCGTCATCAGTGTCATCATCTGAGCGTATATCGCTAACATCATAATTATCCTCATCTTTCAGCCTTGGTGGCTGCAGTGGAGTACACTCATAACTTGACTGATTTATGGCTTTTTTATTCGGTGAATTAAGCACATAAGTTTGTTCAAGGTTGTTATCATTTTTGAGTAAGGTAACAGTTTTTTGTTTCTGTAACTTTTGAGCGGTTTGAAACTGTTGTGACATTAGTAGACTTTTTTTAAACGAATTGACAAATTCAGAACAATTATCTTTGTTTATAACCACTGTAGACTTGGCCGTCGTATTCAAATTAACCGGATTGAGTACATTTTTTTTTTGAGCTGATGACATTACCGATTGTTTGATCGACATACTTGAATTATTTGCATTTAGTTTTTTGTTCTTTTCGTTTTCTAGACGTTGCTTTTCCTTTAATTCTAACTCCTTAGCCTTTTGTTCGGCATCCTCTTTTTGTTTTTGTTTTGCCTCATTTACTTTTTTCAATTTTTCATCTCGTTTTCGTTTAGCTTCATTCAGCTTCTCTTGCTTTTGCTTTTCCAATTCGGCAAGACGCTCTTTTTCTTTCTGCTCTTTTGCCATCAAATCCGCTTTCTTTTTTTCGTCAACTTCTGTCCTGGTCAATTTAGAAGGCGTAAATTTTGAGTACAAATGTTGACTAGTCAAATTTCCTACAGAACCAAAAATAGGCTTACTAGGAGTGGCTTTAATTGTCGATGCGGACATGGTTGTTTTAAGATTGACCGGCCTATATTGGGACAAAACACTCGAATTCATCAATAAATCCTTGCTTAGTCGTTTTTCACTGTTTTCCATTACTTTTCCGGCAATGTTAGCCGACACACTTTGCGACTGAGTCAAGCTTGATGGCATTTTGGTCAGAACTAATTTTGGACTTTTGGCCATCATGTCACCTACTAGACTCTTGTCTTGCTCCGTTTTAGCATTTATCGATATTCTGTTATTAGCTTCGTCTGTGAACACTAACTTTGAATCTTTAACATTATTTAAAAATGCTTTAACTTGCTTTTCTGATTTTCTTTTGACAGCTAATTTAGACGTTGAGATGGCACTTTTGCGTTTGTCTATTGATGAACGTACAGCTTTTAGTTTGCTAATTGTTTTTTGGATTGATGATTGAGGTAAAAATTTACGCTGTGTTTGCGGTGTTGGTAAAATTTTTTGTTCAATTTTGTCAACCATTTGTTTAACGTGTCCGTCTTGATTGGACTTGGCCGCAGCCATAGCGGCAGCCGCACGTCTAGTCAGTGGTTTTGACTTGACTGTTTTTTTAATTGATGAATGAATCAGTATTCGACTACTGAGACGATTTGTCATTGGAGTCTTGGGAACTAACTTATTAAGGCGAACTAGACTTGGTGATTCGAGTTTAGACTTTTTTTCATCCACTTTGGCCTTTTTCGATGGATTGTCTTCTTCTTTAACATTGCTATTTGTTTCTTCTTTTGGCTTGCTTTTAGTCTTTTTTTTCTTTTTGCTCGTTTTTTTGTTCTTTTTGCTTTTGGCCTGCTTTTCCTCTGTTATTTGTTCAACTTCGTCAGCCGCTCGCTTTTTTGACCGATTCGACTCTGTACTCGATATTTCGGCTGGTTTTGAAAATGCTAAATAGGTTCTTTTTTCAAATGGGGTTTTGAATTTTTCAGTTAGCATGTTCAATTTGGCTTCTGATTGTAGGGAGGATGCCGACGAACGTTTTTTTTGAATCATAGATTCGAGTTCTTGTTTTAGAGACTCGAATTTTTGTGTTATTCGATCATAAGCCGAAAAATCAGACACGAGACGAAATTCTTTCTCGGCGGAATAGAAAAACTGAACCGAAGGACCGTATTCGCCATTGAGAATAGCCTCCTCAAGTTCATATTTATTTTTTTGCATTCTAATTTTCTAAAAAGTCTAAATTAATTTTGTTAAATAGATCCAATATTACTATAAGTACTTTAAATTCAAATTTTAGTTTTTATTGTCCTTGAAAGTTGAATAACTTTGAAGTGTCATTTTTTTTGTCTTGATTTTTACTTTTCTAGTTAAAACTAAAAAAATTTCCATTATTAACACATAAACTGTCCTTCATATGCTATTTTTTTATTATTTTTTATTTTTATTTAGTACTACATCACCCATAAGGTGTTTTCTGAAATAACTATTATTATTATTATTTATTTATTGAAATTTATGTTCCATAGAAAAAAGAAAAAAAAATATTTAAATAAAATTTTAAATACATTAAATTAGATTATTGCAAAACGAATAAAAAATACAATATTTGAAAGATGACTTTGACAAACAAGAACTCTACAGATTAACTAGACTATCAAGACAAGATAAAATCAATATACGAATAAAAACACCAAAAAACAAAACAAAATACCTAAAATGCAACAAGATGTTTGATGCAAAAATAGTAATCAAAATACACATGAGAATTTGTAAAACAACAATAAATACCATAAAAATAGACTCGACTTAAAACTTATTTGTTTATTTTTTTTCTTAATTTAAAAAAAGATAATTATTTAAAGTAATTCACAGATATAATACTGTTAAAAAACGGTGTATGTCAATCACTGTGCCATTTATATTTATTCAATTTACTAAACTAAATAAAATATTATAAATATTCTTTTGACTAAATTCATACAATAACTAAAAATCAATCATTTTAGATTAGAATAGAAAAATCTTTTTTCGTTTAGTAACACTTTCACCTCACCTAATAATTAATAAATATTAAAATATCCTGATTCATTTTTGTCTTCTAGACAATTAATATTTTTTTAATAGTATTACAAGCTTTTTTGTGATTTTTATCTTCCATGTTCCTGCTGTTCGTCTTTCCTTATGTGGCGCTTGAGCAGCCATTTGCCCATACTTCGTTCCTCTATATAGTTTAACGTTGCACACTATTTTTAAGGCCACTGTATTGAGAAATCCTCCTTAGGAATCCAGTATGAAAGGTGTTCGATTTTTTCCTATCACTCATGTCCTCCAACATTTGCTTCCATATATCAGTGTTAATTATCAAGATCATCCACAGTTTTAGCTTGCTGATTTCCGGTTGGATACCCTTTGCTTTATCTAGTCTACTTACAATGTCTTTTTATGTTACCATGTTACCATTTGCACTTTATAAGTATCCGAATCCTCTAACGTACTCGATTTGTATGTCACTGATGGTAATTGAGGTAACCAACTTAATGTTAATACACATAATTTGAAGACTTGGAAGAAATGCACAAGAAAACATAAGACTTGAAAAATGTTAAACAAATTGAACTAGAATAAATGGAGCTAAAACAATAAATATATTGAGATTTTTTGGAGTAAATCAGTTGTAAATTGTTGTACAATCTAAAATTTCCAAAAACTTTGGAGCTTTGGTGTCTTTTTTGGTCCGAAAGTTATTTGTAACTTAGCTTTTTTAATTTGCAAAGATTTCTTTCATGAAAATAATCGAAAAGAATTATCACAGCTTATATATTTAAAATTTTTTGATAAAAAATTATTAATTATTAATTTATCAGGATTTTTTTGAATCATTTAGAATCAATTTTTAATTTGAAATAAAAAAGCATTATGTATTACAAATTTTACGTACATTAACGAAAAAACAGTTAGCATAAGTTTTAGAATTTTGTATAAATCGTTTTATTGAAAAAGAATAATTATTGATTTGAGAAATAAATCTAATTGCACAAAAATTATAACAGAGGAATAGTTTTTAAAGGTTAGTTAAAATAAATGAAGTTAGATTATTGGCACTATTGTTAACTTTTCGGAAGAAATAAAATTATTTAAATTTCCTACTAATAACAGTTAAAAATTGAGTAAAACTTTGTAATGGGCAGATTTCAAGTTTATTCCCTTGGAATTAATTATAATCTAAGCAATATTGAAACAATTTTATTTAGAAATAAGCTAAAATATAGCCTACATTCGTAAGTAATATCTATGGTTAAATTTTATTTTGACCAAAAATTAAATTCAATTCTAAAAGAATTTTTAATTATCTTCAAATTTTTTACTAACTGAAATCAAGCCTTTGAATTAATTTTATTAAATTTAAAATAGCTAGCTAGGCTATTTGCAGCCTTGTTCATCTGTTGTAGCTTATCTATATTATTATTATAATAATTATTTTAGTAAAATACTTCGTAAAGGCTATATTCTCTTCTTATTATATTCAATTATGATTTTATACATTTTTTGAATTAAAACGTTTACATTTGCAATCAAAATTAGTCATTCGACTACCCATTCAGTTACCGATTTAAATTTTTCAAGTCTTATAAATCAATATCATTTTAACAAGATAACAATAAATTAGTCAAAATTTAACTTAATAATGACACGCCAGTAGCAATCACAAATATCCAGTCTTCATTAAACACGTACTAAAAGTATCGTGAATATTCTAAAATGAAAGTATAATAATGCTGTTTTAAAAAATTCAAAACTAAAAAATGAAATTTTGGTCATTTTTAATTCTTTATTTTGTGACACTTATACCCAATAATTTTACAAATGATATTATATTAGTTGAAGACTCTTCATATGTTGAAAAACCTGATGAAAAATTCGAAGTAACTGATGAAGAATTTATACCAACACACGAATGGCAAAGAGTTAAACCAGGACAAGGGATCCCTAAAGGCCTTCATGTTCGATTGAACGTTCAAACAGGAGAACGAGAAGCCAAAATCCTTGAAGAAGAAAAGCCAAAATTTAATAAAGAATTCGAAGAATCATTAAAACTAATCAACAATGAAGAATTTTTTTCGAAAAAAAGTCAGAATGAAGAGACCCATGAAGAAAAAATTCGTAAAAAATTCAAATCATACGATGAACTTAAAAAAGAACTTAATGATATAAATTTTAATGTTCAGACTGATTTTGAAATAATCAAAAGTTTGCTCGAACAATTCAAAAATTCCAACCGTAGTGATAAAGTGACAATTCTGAAAGACCTTGAGTTTTATGTTCATCAATTTGATAATGGTTTGCTTTTATGTGATCTGGGAGGCTTTGATTTAATCTTGAAGGAATTAAATTCAACACTTATGCATGAAGACTCAGAATATGCTCAAAATTTGATTATTGTTCTTGGTTCAGCAATTCAAAGCAATTCAAAAGTCAAAGTCTATGCTATAAAAACTCAATTGTTACAAATTTTATTAAACAGAATGTCTACTCGAATCCTAAAAAACGAATTGCTCTCAAAATTTATTTTCACTCTATCTGGTTTATTGAGGAATTTTCCTTTTGCTCAACATGAATTTCTAAAATTTGGTGGTGCTGAAATTTTATCAAATACAATTAATAAAATCGAATCTATCAAATTAAAAACAAAGATATTAACTTTAACAGATGATTTAATAAGAGAAAAAAAGAACATTATAAATAGTCCAAATGATTTATCGACTGTTGAGCAATACAATAAAATAAATTTTGTTGATGAATTGATTCAAAAAAATTGGTGTGATCATTATGGAAGCATTTTGGCAATTGCAGAAGATCATGACAGTAGAGAAAAAATTCTTGATTCAATGATGAGTTTAGTGGAACATTGTCAAGCTAGCTTCAGAAATCAAGATCTGATCAATTTAATTAAAAAATTATTAAATATATATCAAAATTTAGCGGAAAAAGAGCATGAAAATGACGACTATTTTGTTAAATTTGTAAAAAATTTTAAAATTTTGTTAAATGAGATAAAATTAAAACAAGATTTGTAAGTTTTTTTTATCTGAATATTTTAGTACCTTTTAAAAATAAATAATTTAACAAAAACTAATTTTTAATTAAAAAAATCGTGCAAAACTGAGTGAGAAAAATTTTTGCTGAACAGAAAATTTAAAAAATTTAAAATTAAAATAAAAAATTAAATTTAAAACTAATATTTGAAATTTAAATCAGTTGAATTTTTTTTTAAAAATATTATTTTATCTTATTATTTAAAAATAATTTTAAAATTTTTTCTCAAACATATCTCGCAGCTTTGATACACTTGTTATTTCTTCATTTATAGAAAAAAAATTCGAATTTGTCTCAATATCACTAGTATTTTTTGGCGGAGGAGGTCGAGCTGGCTTTAACTTTTGCTTCGTCAAAAAAGAACTTGGAGCCCAACCTTCTTGTTGAGTGCCTTCAATCATAACATACCACCAACCTGAGTCATTCTCTGTATTAAGTATTCTACATTTCTGTCCCATTTTTAGACTTAATCCTTCATTCAATGGATCATCATAATCTTGAATGACGTAATAAAAATCATTGCTTTGATTCAAAGCTGATTCCATTGAATCCCCAACACTTTCAAAACTAGCGAAACTAAGAACTGATTTGGAATCGCTATTTTTATGAATCTCTTTGTCTAATTTTGTTTTGTTTATTTGACTGATACAAACTGCTGGAGCAATGCCCACAATATTCTGGTATTCAACTAACCACCATCCATTCAATCTTTTTTCCATCACTCGGATATAATCTCCTTTACTAATACGAATCTCATCAGATTTAACTGGAATATAATCTTTTTTAACAATAAATATTTCATTCTCATCTACTGGCAATACCAGTTTATCTTGACTAAGATTAAAATTGTCTAAAGGTTTGAGCACACTTTGAGGTACGAATCCTTGACCATCACTTGAATCAATAAACCACCACCCATTAAAATTTTTCTCAAGTACTTTAACTATTTGGTTTTTTCGTAAACTTATTTCATTTTTTGTTAAAGCTTTAAAATCATGAATACATTTGTATTCTTCACTTTGCGTTGGTAAGGATATTTGTGTTGGAAGCTCATTTGAATTTGTCTGACTTAAAGAATTTATGTCATTTTGATTCATTTCAAAAAAATCTAGAACTAGCTCGCAGCATGAAATTTCTTTTTTAAGCCTAATTAATCTCTAAAAAAATGTGCCAAAACTTTTATAAAATTTTGCAAAAAAAAAATCACTTTTGAATAAGCATTTAATTGAAACAATCGTTGAAGAGCCACTGATGATATTTGACTTCTGCCGAAAATTTTTTTTCCTGGCAAAAAAGGAATTTCCCTTTCGTTTGGATTGAAATATCCAGCTTCTTTTTTAAATTTATCTAAAAGCCTACACTTAAAAGAAATATTTAAAACCAAAATTTAAAAATATATTATTTAGGTACTTGTAAGTCAAAAAACTGAGAATATCTCCTGAATATTTTGAATTTATTCGAATCGGACCATGTAACCCAAATGCAATAAACATAATATTTTGAGGGTTCATATCGTTTTTCAACGTTATTCACATCTACTTCAACGATATGCTTATCGTTCATTATGTGATTACAATCTTAAACACTGTTAAATATTAAAAGCTAATCATTAGAAAATGATTAAATTAATTTGTATAATTAACTAGTTTTAAATTAAAATTTAATTATGAAAATTTTTCAATATTATTTTTATAGTTAATGTTAATAATTTCAAAATTTTTTTAACTAACAAATTAAATATGCTTAAAATTACAATTTTTCTAATTATTCCATTCATAACATATTCAAAAAATTGATATTAATAATCATAAGTTTAAAAATTGTTAAGATATTTCAGTATTTAGCATTATTACTGAATTTTTCATATAATGTATTTTCATTCTAAGATTTAGTTTACTTTTAATTTTGAAAATTTCTACCGTAAAAATGGCATCGTCATTAAGCCCAAGAACTTGATTTTGCTGTCTCCAAAAAATAGCTTAATTTTCAAGGTTTTTAATAGTAAAGATTAAAACTTATGAAAAACATGTATTTACGCTATTCAATTTAGCAAAAAATTATTTTTGATCTTTTTATTTTACAAAAAAAAAGATCTAATTTTCTTTGAGAAACAAAATAAAATGAAATTTTTTATTTATTTTCACAAGCGGAAAAATAACTATGAAAATATGGATTTAAATAAAAAAATTTTTACAATTTAAGATTATTTATTCTGAGTTAGTGTTTAGGTTTAGAGAGCACCGGCATTTAAATTAAAAACAAATATAAATAACACTAAAAATATGAAAAAAGCTAATTTTTTAGCAAAATAAAATAGATCAAGTTGGTTGCTTGGGATCTTCTCGTTCAAGTGCAATATTTGCCAAACCAAGCAATCTATTGTCTTCTTTGGTTATTTCATCATTTTTATTCATATTTTCCATTTGACTAATATTTTTAAAACGTTTAGTTGGAGGTAAATTTTTATAATCTAGCTGAATTTTGGTCGTCTCAGTCGTCTTTTTGCTCTCTTCTGTATCAGCGTTCAATTCTGCAAAAGATTGTTGAGATTTATTCTCTGATTTTTCATGATGTCTTTTTTTATGGATTTTTAGTGTGCTACTTTGGGCTGTAGCATACTCGCAATGTGAACACTTGAATGGTTTTTCTCCTGTGTGTACTCGCACATGTACTTTAAGATGGGATCTTTCTACTGTTGAATAATTACACTCGGTGCATTTAAATGGTTTTATTCCAGTATGTTTAGCAGAATGTTTTGTCAAGTGAATTTTTTGATTAAAAGCTGCATTACAAATGTCACAGAAAAAGCTAGCGTTGGCTTTTGATTTAGGTTTTTTGTCTTTGGAGTCAGGAGTTTTGACTTTTGAGGTGGATTGCGATGCCGGATCTGGCGGCTTCTGATTAGTGTTTTGACTAGAATCACAAGAAGAATTTGTCGAGTCGTTGTGGTCTAATGAGGCTGATGATTTACTTTGCACAGTTTGGTTAACAGTTTCGTTGTTGTTCGTATCGACTCCCGATGACGAAACTGTAATGTTATACGACTTAGAATGATCTAAAAACATTGAATTTGATTCGGACGGAATAACATCTATAAAAATTTGATCTTGTTTTTCTTCTTTGGTCTTAGTTGTTTGTTCACTTTTGGTCTCGTTAGGCTTTTCAATGAATATGTTTATGTTATGATGAAATTGAGCGTGTTTTAAAAGACCGTCCGCTGTGCGGAAGCTTTCACTGCAGTTTGAACACTTTAAAGTGTTTTCTTTTTGACCTAAAACAGAAAAGTTTAAAAAAAATCTGATGGCCGGGTAAAAGATACAACTGTTTGAATTGTGGTTTATTTTACAAGCTTTAGTTTTGTGCTGAATAAAGAACACTATATCGGACAAAAGAAACTCGGTTGAACAAGAGCCGCATTTTAGTAGATCGGCTGGATCCGTATCTGCTTAATGAAAATTAGGCTATTTAATAATGTTGTGCGTAATTTTTAAGCATACCTAAATTGGTGTTTTCGTTTGGTCGGAATAGGTTTTGTGTGTTTGAGCCTAATGGGCCTAGGACCTGCATCATTAAGTCTAAATAAAATTAAAAATTGTGAAAAGAAAATCCAAAGCTTTTCATAAATGTGAATCAAAAACGAAATAGAAATTATTCAATCAATCTAATTGAAATTTTTATTATTATTATTATTCAAATGCATAAAAGAGTTAAGTGAAAACCCATTTGCAAGTATTAAATGGGAAAACGAAAACATTTCAAATTTTTTTGGTTATTTAGTTCGCTTTTTTTTTATTTTTATTTTTCTCAAAAATTCAAGTTTAAATTATTATAATTTTGATTTAATACAAAGTAGAATATTTGCAATATACTTAAGTTAACTGAAAATAAAATGTAATTTTTTCTCCTATATTATAAATTTTTGTGTTCTCTTTTATCATTTGTTCAATAAATATTAGCTAGTGATAATAATGCTCAAAGTTTTGCGCTCGACTCTAGAAAAAATCTAATTTACCTCTCTATAAAGCTAAAATCTATGTCTTTGTATTTTTTTTATCACTGAAGTAAAACTCAACACCAAAAATAAAATAAATTCTCCATTTGTACAAAAAAATAAAAGAGTCGGAATTTTTGAAAATAATAAATGTTACTTAGCTTATCAAAAAGTTTTAATAAAGAAAAATTTCAGTACGTACATTTAAAGCTAAAATTTTAAATTTAAATGATGCTAAAAATTTGAAAATAAATACGTTTGAAATATTTTTTTCTGATAACTTTGAGTTGTTTATAGCTCTTGAGAATATTTGCTAAATTTTTTTTAGGTTACATTTGGAATAAATTTCAATTAAAAATATCCTGGCCTTTTGATTTAAAGTTCAATTAAAATAATTTGTATTTCGTTTACTTTGAATCTATTTGTATTTTAATTTTTGGGAATAGTTTTACAGTGCTAAAATAAAAATTGTTTTTTTTTCAAGTCAATTTTCTAGTTTACAATAAAATATTAAAATATTTATTAAGAAAAGACTTAATGAAGCCTTTTTGTCATTTAGTGCATTATTTAAAATCAAGAATATTAATTTCAGTTCCAGTAAACCAAATTCATCGTAAATCAAAATCATTTTTATTCAGAATTGAATAAGATCAATTCAAGTTTTTATAATGAATTTTTTCGTTGAAAATTCAACTTAAGTATCGAATTTTGAGGAAAGGGTTTAAGTGACATCACTTAGAGTTTTTTTTTCCCTAAAAATAAAAGAATTTCGGTTCATGTAAATTTTTACCTTCTAATTATTAATGTAATAAAAATTAAAAAAAAAATAATTATTTTTATTTCTAATAAGATATAATATTTTTTTAGCCCTTCTCTTTTTTTTATCTTTATTTAAAAAAACTTTTCGATGTTGATAAATTCTAAGATTAATAAGTATTTTAAAAAATAGATATTAATATTTAGTTTAATTTTTTTATGATTAGATTAGCTTTTGATATAGATTATTTTTTATTTTTATTTAAACAATTATAAAATAAACTTTAATTTTTTTATTCTAATTTCTATAATTTTAGATACTCAAAAAAATGTTTCATACAAGATTTTATCTCTTGGCTTATTGAAGCATAAATTTATTTTAATTTTGAATTAAAAAAACGAAAAAAAAGACTTTAAATTTTTTCATATATTTCTTTTTTAAATCTACGTAAAGAGCATGTTTATACAAGTTTCAATTTCAGAGTAAGAATTAAAATCTTTTATAATAAAGCTTTTATTAAAACTATAAGAATGGTTTACAGCTTAAAAAATGACTAGTAAATTTTTTTTAAAAATCAAACCAAAACACCAATATTAGTTAAATCTCTATCTTTTAAATATTTCAATGTTCTATTAAATTGCTCCAATACCATGTCACTTTCATTCGATTGATCTAAAGCTGACTTGTCTTGTTTGATCTTAGCAATTAGCTCATTTAACATTTCGACGGTAATCTAAATAATTTAATTTAAAATAAAATAAAAAATTGAAAGAACTGTTACGTTTTCATTTTTGGCCACAAAATAATGGATAAAATAATTCAATATTTCTACGTGAAGCTCGAATTGGGCGTTCGGATCCACACATTGAGCAGCTATTTTGAGGCATTTTTTCAAGCATTCATTCACTTTTTGACCATCCCTTAAAGAAACACCATCTTGTTTGCGAATACCTGTACTCCAGAATAAATTAGCACAGAGTGCAACAGCGCGACACTGATCTGGTTTCTTCAACAGCTTAGCTGCTCTAGTAACACAATTTTGTCTTAAAGAATCACAGTTTTCTTCACCGAAAATGTGTAAAATTTTTTGACATGTGCCAATTATTAGAGAAATAGAATTGAATTTATTTGTTGCTATATCATCGTCATAAAGAGCAATCGCTTGACTAATAAACTCATAAGCTATGTTCTCGCATGCTTCATAGGCTATTTCACTTAATGTTAGAGCTCCATTTAGAAAAAGTCTAAAAGCCAATTCGGCCGGCAGCTCTGCTTTAATCAAAGCATTTATTGTTTGAAAACAAAATTTAAATATTTTGTCACATTTTTTGTCCCATTTCTCATCTAATTCAGCTGACTTTTTATAACTATAGGCTAATTCATAAGCACGAAATACAACAGGTGGAAGAGTGAATCTAATCCTATCTTTAGTAGATGTTCCAAAATATTTTCTTACAAGATTAAGAATCAAAAATTGCTCATCCAAATCATCTGATTGCATTAAATGTACTAGACGGGCAACCAATGTTTGCTCTTCAATAAAATCTTCAGTGTCTTGCTCATAATCAGCTGGCTTGTCGTTCGGATCGACAATCAATGGATTGATTAATTGTAGTAAGCCTTCGGCTTCATCAGGACTGCTGATTTGAGTTTCATATTCCAAAGCGTTATTAAGCAAATATTGACACAATGTCTTCCGACCAACATAATCCAAATGCTCATACAGTATTGTATAATGTTTAATTTTCAAAAGATTTAAAACATTCTTATATAAATCAATTGGAATTTTTAACATTTTGATCAATTCCTTTGAAATTTGAGAGCTTGATTGTATGCTAAAAGAAAAATAATGTTTAGAAATTCACCAATTTAATTTTTCAATTTCAAGATGCCTTGAAAATTAAGATTAAAAGTCAATGCATTAAGATTAAAAGATCGCCGTGGCTTGGACATATTTTTAGAATGAAAAGAACTCGAATACCAAAACAGAGCCCTTCAATGGCCACTTCAAGGATGACACAAGCTAAGATTACCTTGAATAGCGTTGTTAGAAATAATTATGATAGAGCTCGTCGAAATGGAAGGATAAAAGCAAAATTTCGACCTAAATCGTAAAAGTAAAAAATAATGACCCTATACTTTACAGGATGTGAAAAAAAAAAACTCAATGAAAATTTTCATTATAAAAAAATTTGAAACGCTGAATTTTTTAAAATTTTCTTTTCCGTTAATCAAAATTACTTTAAATTTTTTTTTAATATTTTTAAAATAAATTTAAAGATATTTAAAAAAAGATTCATTTTTTTAAATCAAAACAAAAAATAATTTGACTTGTTTAGTAAAAAATATCTATTCGAATAAAATATTGAAGTATTTTTGTTTAGATAAAAAATTCATTTCGATAGAGGACGAATTTTTCAAAGAATAATTATTAATGTCATTATGATATCATTCTCAAAAACTTAAAAATACCCTATATTTAATCTCTACTCTATTTAGATTAATAAAAAAAATTAATACTAATTTTTCAAAGTATTTAGTTAATCAATTTTTAAATTAATTTGTATTTTTGTATAGCTTCATTTATTTTAGAATGATTCCTTTACAGGTTCTAATTTTCTTTTATTTTTAAGTTTCTAATACAATTTAAAATTTACTATGAAAAAAGTGTAGAAATATTTTTATTATTAGGATAAATTTAAAAATAAGTACGATACATAATAAGTAGATTAGTTTTTGAATATCTGCTTAAATGACTTTTAAGTCTACCCGTTTGGCTAATTTTTTCTGCTACTAATTTTAAAACAAAATGCTAAAAAAATTATTTTATTCTTATTTTTATATATGTTTGAATGAAAAATATTTAGTTTTAAATATATAAACTTTTTAAGTTAATTAATTTTTGATAAATAAAAAAATTGAAGACTTACTGATCAAGATTCATTGTATTGAATATTGTGTCTGTTATTTCAAGTATTTTGTCTACATAAGCAATTCGATCTGGATAGCGTTTTATTGCCAAATTTAGCACAGTTGTATGAAGAGCGACAATGTCTTGAACAGGCATATTTGGCCTAGACTAGAAGAAAAATAGAATAAAAAAAAGAACGAAAAAATTTCAATTTCTCACGCTAATAATATCAGACACTTTTCTTGAAAAAATTTCAAAAATAGTCGGCTCATCATCGACTAAATTTGTATCCAATTTCTCTGGAGTTTTAATGAATCTGTCTACTAAAGATGTGATGATATTTCGAATATTAACATCTTCGTTTAAATCAGCACAAGCTTTAAGGAACTCTTCTAAAGTCTTTATGTGAAATTCATCTGGAAATACCTGAATTATACACTCCATCAAGTATTCTTGTGCTATTTCATCATTACAACTAATAACTTGCTCTAAAACTTTTGGCAATACAATTGAAGAATACAAATCAACTGTTATAGATTCAAGTTGAGAGAGACGTACTAAATTAGTTCCTACCAATAGACGGAGTTCTCGGCGCTCTTGTTCTCGTTTCTCTTTCATTCTTGTATGTCCTTGATGCTGCATTCTCACCCATAGTTTATTCATTTCTGAAAAATTCAAAAGAATAAAATCTATCGAATCTTGTATATTTCCGTCTTCCTCTTGTTCTTCACCTACAGGTGTGTCTGGCAACAAATTTTTAGTACATTGAAGAAGATAATTGCGCAAGAAAAGACCCCTGAGTGGATGTTGGACTCCTCGGCACATTTCAACCAAATCACGTAAAATTGTCTTTCTTGAATACTCCTTTATCTTAATGTAAACTGTGCCTACTGTGATCAATAAATATAAGCGTGGGATTATTGCTGAAGCATATTGAACCATTTCATAAAGATCGTCACATTTTAAGCCTTTTTGAAACTCATCAATCATAAATGTTTCCAAATGTCGTAACTCATCAGTAACATCAATATCTTTTGTGTATAAAAATTAGTTTTATTACGATAAAAAACATGACACTTACATAATTCATAATAGCTTTTAGGTGATAGACTCATTGGCACTTCAACATTGTTAATCTTGGCAAAACTTGCCAATTTATTGAGCATATCAGAACCATGTTTTATACCTTCAAGTAATTCAACTTTATCCTGAAAAACGACTAAATTGTTAAAAGAAAAAAAAAACAAAATCTAATTTACCAAAGATTTTTTCATCGATAGTGCATCGAGCTTAATTGACGATTTGGCATCATGCAAGAGCTTTTCTTGATTTGAAACTGCTGTTTGTGAACTCATTGGATCACTTGCTGGTGGCATTTAATTGAATCTAAATGGAAATAAATATAATTTTTAAAGTTTTTTTTTTGAACAGTTATAATTCATGTGAATAAGCAGAAAATTAAATCTTAATAATTTATTATAAAATATTTTATAATAAATTTAAGTCTAATAAAATGATTATTTTCTTTAAATTTTTATGAAAAATTTTTTAAGTATAAAAATTAGTTGAAAAAAAATTTTTTTCAAATACTATTATTTTATCTACTAGCAATTTTACTAAAACTTTACCTTTAACTAACGATTATTTTATTGAAATATTTTTTTTTTATTATATTATTGATAGAAATCGTGGATTATATTCATTTTATTTAATTTTTTTTTATTTTCTTATATTCAATAATTTTTTTTTTAAGAATTCTATATTATTAGAATTTTTATTAAAATTTAAAATTCAAGTTAAATAATAAAATTTCATTCTAAAATAAAGCGCATAAAAGATTTTTATATAACTATAATATTAATAATAAACAAAAAACTAATAAATTGTTCTAAATTCAGTATTAGTTTTTAGTTAAAATAAAATCAACACAGGTAATAATTACTATCCAGAATGAAGTTTGTTAAAAATTGAAAATTATAAAGAAATTTTTTAAAAGCTGTTAATTTCTTCATTAAATTTTAAAAGATATAATTTAAAAATTTCATACTTTACTCATATTCGTAATTCTATGCTCTTTGAAAATAAAAAAGAAAAGAAAAAAATTTACATATAACATATTTTGAAAATAATGACTATTATTATATTTTCAAAAGATAATAATATTCTGAAGATCCTTTTTTATTCTGTTTGTATAAAATGTCAGTTGAGGTCCTAATTTCTAATGTGGAGAAAATATTGATGGAAGTTGTTTGCAAGAAAATACGGTTTCAATTTTATAGAGCTACAATTTAAGAAAGAAACTTTAATTTGATTTTATTTAAAAAAAATTAAAAATGATTAATTATTTGATTAAATACAAAGTGCCTGATTAATTTCTAATTGTCTTAGTCTAAGTTTAAAGAAAAAAAATTAGTGAACTACCACTAATAAGTGTTTTTAAAAAATTTAAAATTTTTTTTTATTATTTTTATTCATTTTAATTAAGATTGACAACAAAAATTAAGAAAAAAATCTCTTACATCGACATAATTTTGACTTGTTTCATTTTGCTCATATTTTTTTTCTTTTCTCGTTTTAATTCTTTTTCTTCCATTTTTTTTTGCTTTTCAGGATCCGACTCATTCATGATTTTCTCTTTTTCAGCTCTGCGTTTTTCTTCTTTTCTTAACATGGCAGCTTCTTGTCTTTCCTTATGCTTCAATTTAATTAAATGCTCACTGATATCCTTTCTTTTTCTTATAGCTTTAGCTTTAGCCTCTTTGCTCAGTCGGATTCTCGGTACTCTATCTATTAAGTACATTGCTAGCTGTAAAGCAGGTAGCATACCTTCCATTTCTTCAACACCAGTGTTCATCCCTTTGCCAGGTACATTAAAACTTATAACCAAAACTGATTTGGACTTAGGCAAACCAAGAGAAGAGCCGTCAGCATCAATTGTTTGCTCTTCATTCTGAGACTTAAATCCAGTATATTGATCGGATACAAGGATAAAATCAACCATTTCAGGATACTTGTTCATGAATGCACAAACAGTTTTGTCTAATAATAAGTTGGGTATTTCACCTATTTCATTTAGGATTACATATTTTTGGTTAACTTGAGGTGTCAAAAGATCCGAAAATTGAGATTGAACAGAATTGGAGAGTTTTTTTTCTACACAAAAACTAGACAGATCTTGATAGTCATTGAACATTTGTTGAGATTGCTTTTTGCCAGTCAAACAAAAAACAAAGCTGTCAATATCTTCTTTATTCGGGTATTCAACCGAAAAAATAAGCTGATCAGATTTTGGTTTGATCATCTGCATGACTACTCCATTGATAAAGTCCTGTCGCTTAATAAATTTAAGCTGAATAAGGAGACCTTCACAGCCTTGTCTGCCTGAACACCATAGACCGTAAGAGTTGTCCGAATCTCTGATGAAAATTCCTTGCTCAGGATTAGTATTTATTTCAGGCGATTGGCCATCATCGCCCACAAGAACGAAATTTTTTTCCAATAAATCTCGATTTGCTTGGTACCAAGCGTTTGCCAAACGATAATTTTTAGTTTTTCCAAATAAATAAAAGATCAAATATACAAAAATAATCACTAGCATTGCTATTTCATAAACATAGTTTGTCCAATTTCCATTTGACATTAAATGAGTTGGTACTTGAGCAATTTTTAGATTTACTGGTTCTTCTTTTTTTTTTGATTGTTGAGTGGGATTTTCGAATTCTTCATCGTCAAAAAAGTGTTCAAATTCTTCATTGTCCATTTCGGATGTTAAGCTGCTCTTTGTTGGAGTTCTTTCACTCACAGGTTCTTCATCGAACTCTTCTTCAATTGTTTCATCTGGAACCATATGTTTTGGCTTTTTGGTCGTTGGTGTCTCGTCAACAAAGTCAAATTCTTCAAAATCTTCGTCAGATTGCACATTTGCTACAACAAAGCCAATTAAACATAAGATTACTATTATTCTCATTTTAAACGCAACTAAAATCAAAAGAACTAAAAAAATCTAAATATTAAGGCACATGATTTATCATATCCTAAAAACTAGATAAGAGTATACGCATAAGTTAGCGGATATTAGTAGATCAATTGTCTTAATTAGACGTATGCAAAAGTTGAAATTTAAATATTTTTTTAAAACTTTTTTATAACGCTAGACCAGATTTTTGCTGAATGTATTACTTTTCTAGCCTAGACGGGTTTATTGTCCACTTTTGAAAGATCTAGTTTATTTATGAATTTCCAAAATAAATTAATTTTTTCTTTTCAATATTCAAAATTAATCTCTTTTTATATTTTCTTTTTGTTAAAAAAATAAATTAACATTTAAGCATGAAAATTGTAGTCTTCTCATTTGAGAATAGGTTAGTTTTTTTTAATTATTATAGACCAAGTAATGTATCTAATTAAAATAAATACATTATGTCGATTATCTGATCGAATGTTCACAAAAAAATCTTTCTATAACCAAATATTCTTTTTTATATGCAATTTTAAAATATTAATTTTTTTTAAAAAGTCAAAATTTTGCATTTCAAACAAACTTTAATTTAATTTTGAAAAAAAAAAGAGAACAATTAATAAAGAATAAAAATTTATAAAATCTACGAGAGAAAAAAACGATATTTAATAAATTTGATGATTTAGTTTATTTTAGTTAATTGAATAAATATAAATAGCAAAATTAGTATTCATGAATTTACTCATTTTTAAAATTTCGATGCGTTAAAAAATTTTTTTTATGTGTTTTTGCTTTTTTCTCATTTGTATCGGTAGAAGAGTCCGATGCTAAATTAGCTGCTAAAAAAGCTTTTAAAAACACTTAAATACAGTGGGAAGTGACATATATGGTAAATTTATGAATTAAAATTTTTCTATGAGAAAAAAATTCTGGTTACAGACAAAATTTTCTAATTTTTTTTTTGTATTTTTCTATCATAGTTAATTTGAAGTCAGATTAACAGAATAAAATTGCTCTTTTAGTTTATAAATTTTGTTTCGGGTCTAAGTTTATTAGTATTCGTTAGTATAGGTCATATCTTGATTGGAGCGAAAAATCAATTGACAAAACTGTTTAGAGAGAAAACTTACTTAAAAAAAATGCATAGATTTTGGTCTACAACCAAGTCGGTAGAAAAAAAAAACTCCTTTCAACTTTTTTCCACTTTTCTTCAATAAATTTCTGGATAAAATTACTTTCAATAATCGGGAGACTTAAATATTCAACATTTTTAATTTGCGATATCCCAAAACCATTATAAATAAGGCTATTCTCATTCAAAGATTTGCTTTTTTTGGAAAATTTTCTTAGCAGATTTACTTGGATTAAAATCAATTTTGTATTTTTGAGCAAAATTTGAACATTGCTAAATAATAATATTCTAAACATGATAAGTAAAATTAGATAAATAAAATCATGATAATTAATTTTTCTTGCGAAAATTTCAACAAATATTCTTATGGACATTAGTCTCATGAAGAAATTTTAAGTAATTTTTTTAAATTTTATTATGAATTAAAATAATTGAGTTTATCAATCTTGGAAAAGACAAGATTAAGAATTTTTTTCCTTTGTTTTTTAATAATATTTTTGCATTAGTATCTAAAAATTATTTTGATTTAATGATTTTTTTTCTATTTCTATATTTTTTATTTAACCGACTTAAACTTTCAAAAGAAATATTTTAAGTATTCAAATAAAAAAAAAACTAAAATATTTTTTATAATTATTTTATTATCAGATAAATACAATTTTTAAACCAATAAAACAGCGTTTATGCATCCATCATTTTCTGGATTGTTTGTTATTTGAGCATATTTACCCCAAACAACTTTACCACCTTGTGTTACCAAACCTAATTCACTAATATTTATTTCAATTATAGTACCTTTGGTTAACACACCCAATGATGTGAAAAGTGCTGAACTAGGATTTTTTTTAACACCTATTATTGGAAGACAGAAAGTTGCCTTTAATTCAGGGTGTGTAACATGTGCCTTTGAATACCTTAGACCCATTGGTCGAATAAAACGTTCAAATTTTGGTGGTTTACGAGTGAAATTTTCGCCCACAAAACATGGTTTGGTTACCATTCGTTTCCAAGCTTTCTTTTTTGATTTTCCAGTTTTGACCACTTTAAAAACTTCACTGTCACTAACAGCCTTTACTTTAGGCAAAGGAACCTCCCATTTGCCAGCTTTTTCTTTTCGTTTTTGTTTTATCATGTTGGACAAAACTTTTGCTCTGTTTTGCTTCTCACGATCAAGCAAATAAGCTGGTACAGCACCCTCTTGTACATTTTCAGTACTTTTTTGCTTAGTTTGTTTTTCCTCATGAGCTTTGATGCTTTAGTGTTGAGAATTTTTTAATTTTAGAATAAAAAAAATTGATTTTTTTTACGTTTTTTTCATCTGAACTTTCTCATTATAACGCTGTTTATTGAATAATTTGGCCCTTTAAATTAAAAAGTTTCAATTATATTTGAAAATAATTTTAAAATAAATTTGGTACTTGATTCCTCTTAATTTTTTAGCCTTGAAAGCACGTTGATGAACCAAACGACTTTCCTTCTTCCTCTTTCTTTCGAAATAATCAAAGCGATATCCATGTCGCTTACGATGTAATTCAATGTGCTCGTTTTGCGGCTTAAATATCAGAGATAAATTATCGATTTATCATATAAGTTTGATTAATGTTTACCATAGTATTAAATTATATTTTACAAATTTAAAAAAAAAATTTATACTCGAACTTTTGAGCACATGCAATCTTTTCTTGTATATTAAATATTTAAATTGCAAATTTTAATAATTTTGGATGAAATATTATAATAAGATGTACTTTATTTTAGCTTATAAGAGCAGAAAAACTTTAAAAGGAAAAATTAACTTTTAATTTTCATCATCATCTAGCATTTCATCTAATTTTGGTAAATTTTATTGACGATTGATTGATGTTTGTAAAACAAATTAAAGCTTAAGTGGAAGCAGAACTAACATAACATTAAAAAACTGGCTCCGGTTAATAAATAATAATTAATAATAATAATAGTTAATATTCTACGGTCAAGTTTAGTTTAACTAAACTGACAAAACAGGAAGACTAACGTAGTCCCGCTATAGTGGACAAATTTATTCACCACTTACCGTTTTTGATATCGATCAGATTCTCAATTTCCCCCTAATTCACTCTTAGATTTTTATGTGATCTCATTAAATTCATTAATTTAAAATTTAAGCATCAACAAAAAAACTTGTCAATATTTTTTATTTTGAAATATAATACAAAAGAGTTAGAAATAAGGCAAAATAAACAGAAAAATTTACAGATAAAACTCTCTAAATACCAAAAAACTTTTTATTAAAAATTAATGAGATAAAATAGCCAAGCTTTGATAAATTACGATTTAGATCATTCCTATAAAACCCAAAAGACCTCTTTCTTTTAACGACTTGAAAATTACTTGCACCAATCATCAAATCAGTTATTTATTTTGTATCTTTATTACAAATGATCAAACAGAAAGATTTTAATTAATTTTTATAAAAACAACAATTGCTTAGGCTTTTAGTATCTTAAAATATTTTTGAATATTTTTAAATTAAATTAACAAAGCTTTATGAGAAAATTGATTAAAATTAAGAAAATAAATTTTTAGAATTTATTAATGTTTTTACAATTTTTGATATTAAGTATGTTCAATTATTAAAATTAAACCAGTTCAATTTTTTCTTATATTATTTTTTACAATTTTTTCTTGTAACCGAAATCTGAAAGAGCTTTAGCAATTTAAAAATTTAATATATATATATATATATATTGTATGTAATTTAATTATTTTTCTTTTATCTTCCAAGCTTGTCTACACATCGGGCACGATTGATTTGATTTTTGATGACCATTAACCCATTTCATGATACAATGCATATGAAAACAATGTGAGCATTGTCCCCAAACCTTGATTAAATTTTGTTAATATGATTGTTTAATTATTTTTTAATTGATTTAAGATACTAAAGGACAATCGTCTCCTGGATATTTACAATCATTGCAGCACGAGTCAAAAGGCATTCGGCAAATACCACACGTGTCATCATTAGCTACCCATTTCCAAACTGCAACTCCTGTATACCTTAATTAAATTGAGTTTCTATCAGCAATTTAATAGAAACATTTATCTATTTATTACCCTTTTATTGTTACTTTCATCTTTAATTTTAAATCTTAAGAAATAAATTATTATAGTTCATACATAAAGCATCAATTTTAACTTGACATTTTTTTAGTTTGAAACATTACATAAATAACTAGTAGTTCATTAAAAAATTTATAATCAAAATAGCTAATATTGAATCATGTCTTTAACATCCAAAAGCCTTCTTTTATCAATGAGGTTTTCATCAATCAGATTGATTAGCAGATGTCTATCAACTGGATTGACCAAACCAATTATTTATTCAAGGAATATAAAAATTGCGCAACCGAAAATTCTTCCAATTGCGCAAACGTTTATCGGCAGATATTCGACAGAAACTAAGCAAAAAATTGACGAAATGGTAAAAAGTAATGAAGTGGTAATTTTCATGAAAGGCACTGCTGATCAGCCTATGTGTGGATTTAGCAAAGCTGTTGTAGATATTATGAACATGCACGGAGTCAACTTTAAAGCATACAATGTTTTGGCAGATGAAGATATCCGAAGTGGAATTAAGGAATACTCGAACTGGCCAACAATACCGCAAGTATTTTTCAAGGGCGAATTCATCGGGGGATGCGATATTTTGCTTGAAATGCATCGCGGTGGTGAACTTATTGATGAATTGAACAAAATTGGAATTAAATCAAAATTGGAAGAAGATTAATCGAAATCCCTCGAAAATTTATTTAAAAATTAGAAACTTAAATAAAAATTCAAATTTACTTTAATTTTTTTTAAAGAATCTATAACAAGTAACTATCACAACTATCTTAATCAATTTGTTTTATATTATTTTTAGGTGTAAACAATTAAAATGAAGCATAGCTTAGAATTTTTTAGAAAATAAAAATTAATATGAATTATTCTGATAAAACTTATTTAATTAGAAATAAAAAAAATTGAAAAGATAGAAAAGATCCTCATTGAATCTATTTTTTTAATTATCTAATTCTATAAAACATCATAGAGAAGGTAAACAATATTTACTTAATGTCATAAAGATCGACCAAAATACATTATTATTAATATTAAATTACATAATTTAATTTTCAGTTGTTTAAATGGCTAAAGAATATGCCTTAATGTCATTATCTGTTAATTAATATTTTTTTTAAATAAGCTAATTATTTGAGTCGATGTTCCTTTTGTATGAATAAAAATTCTAGATTTTTCAAAAATTAATGTTCTTGAAAACAGTTATCTAATTTTCTGGATTAATAATCAAATTATTTAATTAAAACGAAAATTTCTAAGATCCTGATTTAAGGATAAAAATAAATATTTTTGTTAATTTTAAAATTTATAAAGGACAATAAGTGAATTGAGCTAAAGAATAGAGTCTGTTATTAGTTGAATATTTATATTGATGATTTTTTTTTAGATTGGCAAAAAAATATCAAAATTAGCTTTAAAAATTAAGGTTTAAATATCAGTTGAATTTACCAATATGAAAAATTTATCGATTTATTTTTTCTTAATTTATATTTATTGAAATAAAAATGCTTAAATGTCAAAACTATGATTTGAAAATAAACGGGTCAATTATTTCAAATAAAGACATTGTTATTTTCTAATTAAAATTAAAAATAAAAAAAACGGGTATTTCAGGATATTTGTTATAATGTTTCCTTCTTTTAAAGAAAATTTTATATTATCTTTATTAGTCTTTTAAAGATAAACTCATGTTGTGAATTCAATAAATTCAAAATGCAAGGCGTAAAATTAGTAATAAAAGAAATTTTTATTTTTTCTGCACCTTTAATATTTACCTTTGGTCTAATTGGTAACCTAATTACTCTAAGCGTGTATTTTCGAAAGAAAATGCGTACAAAAAATTCTGTATGGTTCTATTTTATGATCAAAACTTTTATAGATTCATTAATCATAATACATTCAATTAGAGAATTTTTAAAAGAAAAATTCGAATTCGATTTTGTCACTTTATCTAGTTTTACTTGCAAAATTGCAGAATATAGTTTGTACTTTGCTACACCTATCTCTGCGTGGACTCTGGTTATTATTTGCCTTGATCGATTTTATAAAATAAAATATCCTCAAAAAATCCTTTTTTTTTCATATCTTAAAATTCAAATAATTTCAGTCATTTTTTTGGTAATTTTCAACATTGGTTTCAATTCACCATTATTGGTTTTTAGTAAACTAAGTGATAATGAAACAAATTTAACAAGAGAATGCGTTCAAGGCGAAGATTTACAATTTTTCTGGTGGATGGACATATTCAATTCAACGCTTATACCATTTATTTCAATGACCATTCCAACTATTGCAACTATAAACGCATTGTTTGATTCTAAACGAAAATTCAGTAAAATAAAAACTAAAGATTATAAATTTGCCATTACATCCATCAGTTTAAATGTTTTATTCTTTTTGTTAAACTTACCCATAACTTTAGTTTTTCTAATTGAAAGTTATATTGAAGTAGAAGAAGACACAAGTAATTTGATTTATATAATAACTGATTTAACTTATCATGTAAATTATGGGTCAATGTTTTACTTAAACTGTCTGGTTAATTCGGTTTTTCGTAATGAATTTTTTTCAATGATAAATTTACAAAACTCAAAACCATCATCCATGTCACATATTAACAATTCTAATGAAGGATCAATATCAAAACGAGCTCATTAAACCTTTAAATTAAGAAATTCATTATTTTTTAATAAAAGATAGTAATGAAATATTTCAAGTTGCTTAAAAATTTTAAGCATTTTTTCAATTTTAAATATATATTATTATTTTTTCATAAATTTGATAAATATTTTTTCATTCATTTTAGTTTGATCAAATGCTTTCTTAATTTTCTATTGATTTATTTACATAACAAAAAGTTTTTAAATAAAAATCAGTCAGTATTAATTTTTTTTTAAAAATTTTTATATCCTTATGAATTTTGTTGAAAAACATTAAAAACTTATATCTAAAAATCATCATTAAATTTAAAACTTAAGTTACGGTGAGTAATGGCAAAAATAATAGCTAGAGTCTAAAAAAGCTTTTGAAATTTAATAAAATTTGAGAAAAAATATTCTATTTTTTGATTAATTAAAAATTAATGATGAATAATTATATTAATAAAGGTTTAATTTTAAATCTAAATCTGATTAATTTAAAAATAATTTAATTAATATTTTAGATTAAAAGATTAAAAAGAGTAAAACATAATTACTAAAATTATAATTATATTTTACTTTTTTACCTTTAAAATTTATTATCTTTTACTAAAATGATAATAAGTTTAATACTAATATTAAACAAACAAATACACAATACCAAACACATAGTTCATTACATATTTAATAATTCATTTTAATTATTTTTTTTTAATTCTAAAAAATCTGCTTGTAAATTTCGGGGAGAAAAGAAAAACCGGCTAAACTGAAAAATTGAAAAACAATAGAAAATTTGTAAGTCAGCGAAAACTTAGAAGAAAATTAATTGTTTATCATTCTTTCCTTTATTAGTGGACACTTGGCTAAAATGAAAATTTCTTATCGATTCTTTATTCACTAGAAAATCTAGTTTTTTAACGTGTTTGAAATAAAAGTTGATGTTTTCAATTATTTGTGCAAAAATTTACTAAAACAGAGGAATAAACATTTTTTAAAATAATTTTTTCATTTTTAAAAAGTTTGTTCAATATCAGAAATAGTTATTTCATTTTTTTTAAATTAATCAACACATTATTCTCTTGGAGATCTTTTCTATCACAATCTAAGCAAAAATTAGGTAATTTTTTTAAAAGTTTTCAATTTGATTTTTAATCTATAATCATCATTTGCCTTTTTTTAACATTTCCGTAAAAAAGCACGTGATCTATTTAGATAGCTTATTTTTATTTTACAAAAATATTAAAATTTGTGAAAAGAAATTATTTAAATAATCTAAAATTTTTAGACTTTTCTTAAAGAAGCAAAATGAAAATGATTTTAAATTTTTACATTTTTATATTTTTAGATTTTTTGTGCAATATTTAAGAAATTCTTTTTTTGTTTATCAAATAATTTGAGAGAGTTTTTTAATTTTCTGAAAAATTGCACAAAAAATCTAAAAATCATTTTCATTTTGCCTTTTGCCTGATAGGAAAATTTTTTTTAAATCAAAATTTTAGAATTAAAATCAAAAAGTTGGAAATTGAAAAAAAAGAATTTAATGAAATCTAAAAAACTTAAAGCAAAAATAATCCTAAAACTTTAAATTTTTACACAAGAAAAAACAGAAAGTTTTTGTTAATATAATTACTTAATAGGATCTAATTTTTTTAATATGTTTTAATTTTGAATTAAAATACTTATTAGAGCATAAAAATAAAAAAAACGCTCCTTTAACTTTGATGGACTACAGATCTGAAAAGTAAAAAAATGCGAAATTTTGGGTTTTAAGGATTTTGTACATGAAGGTTGATTATTGTTATTTTCTCTTAATTTTTTTAATCTTTTAGTTAATTCTGACTATTTTTATTTATTACAAGCCTATTTCTTGTAAAATGACCATGAACAAATTTTAGCTAAAAAAGTGATGAAAAAAAAATATGGAATTTAGACCGCTGTAATTTATGAACGGAAGGTCATATTTTAAAGATTTTGACAGATTTTGTTTCAGTTTCATGTATAATTATTTGTGAATATATCACCAAAAATATAGAAACTTCTATTTTTGGACAAAATTTCAAGCTCTCAAATAATTGATTTTCCTCATTAAGCTTTCAAAACTTAATTTTTTATTTTAAACGTGATTGAAACTAACATTTGAAAACAGCAATTTAAATTTTTATTTAAAAAAAAAGCACATAATTCTTTTTAATATGCTATACCTAGGGCGTTGACAATTTGTTCAATTGATGTTCCTTAACTAAATTTAGTATATATCCGTCATATTCAAAATTTTGAATCTACTTATTTAAACACCGGGCTTTTAATAGATTTTTTTAAAAGCAGAAGCAAATAATTTTATTTTAATAACGACTCTTTAAATAAAAATTTGTTCATTTTTTACATATAAATTTAATGTGAATCTATAATGAACATTTATGAACTTATAAAGGAAGTTGTGCTTTATTTATTGCTTTTTGTATTTGCAGCTGGAATGTTGGGAAATATTCTTTCAATTATCGTTTATTTTAGAAAAACTTTTCATCAAAATTCAGTTATCTTTTACTTCAAAATTCTGACGATTTTTAATACATATGTTGTTTTTTTTAGTCCACGAAACTTCATAGAAGATAGATTTTTTTCTTATTTGGCTGCTTACAGTGACCATATTTGTAAAATAAGCGACTTTTCGATTTATTTTGGTTGTGCTGTGTCAGCATGGATACTAGTTTTCATTTCATTGGACAGATTGTTCAAATTTTATTATCCCAGTGGAACATTTTGGCTTTCAAGAAAAAAACCTCAGCAATATCTAGTTTTATTTCTTATATTATTCAATATAGCATTCAATTCACCATTAATTTTTTATTCATTTGAAAAACCAAATGTAACCAATATATCAAAAACACTGTGCGATTATAACGAAGATTTGACATATTTTTGGTGGATGGATATATTTAATTCGACTATTATCACATTTTTGATAATGTTTTCATCAACTTTGATCACTCTATTTCTTTTGTTCAAGTTAAAAACCAAACTTAACAAAAAAAATGCCAGAGATTTTAAATTTGCTGTAAGTTCTATAGCTTTAAACATTTCGTTTTTTATTTGTAATTTGCCTACAACTGTATTTTTTGTGGTTTCAAGCTATGTAAAAATGGAAGAAGATGAATATTTCCTTCTATTGGCAATTACTAATCTATTATTTTTTGTTAATTATGCAATGATGTTTTATATAAATATATTGTTCAATTCTTCATTCAGACGAGAATTGTTTAAAGTTGTAAGATTTGATTTATCAAGCAAAAATTAAATATTTTTTAATAATTAAAAAATTAACTCACTAGAGTAATTTACTAGATTTTATTTACAGTTATTAACTAAATTTTAGATTTTTTATTTAGAGTAATCATTAATCCTAATAGAATTATAATTAAAAATTTGGTTTTCAAGTAAAATTAACGTTTTAGAGAAATGAAGAATGTGATCTTAATGGTTTCGAGATTAATATTATTTTTTTTTCTAAATTTAAACAAAAATTTCTTATACTCAATTATTTTGTCTATCAAATTTTCATATTTCAAATTGCTTAAAATTTGGTTTTGGTACCCGACCAACAAAACTAGCAATATTAATTTTTGACTTTCCAGTGACCGTCAGTGATAGTACTTAACACTATTGAAAATCACCTTGAGAGCTCTAAGTTTTAATTTGAATAAAACTAATTGGCTTGCTAAGCTTCTTTTTTCTTCATCACAATCAATGAAGAATGTCTAGCTAAATAAATTATTTGAATTAGTAATAAAACTATGTATTTTTAACTTATATAGAAAAAATATAGAAAATATAGAAAATAAATAATAAGGAAAAAATATTAATTTTGATTAAACTATTATTTTAAATAATATATTAAGCTTCCTCAACTTTTCTTGATCATTTAGTTTGAGATAACTATTTGCTTTTCTTCAATATTTGAAAAAAGCAGCATTGATTTTAAAAAATAAAACTATTTTTTCTATATTTTGTAATTGTATTTCAAATAAATTTATCTTTTTAAAAAACTTTTATTTTTTAATCAAATATAAACAGCCATAATTTTGAATGAGGCCTTTCAATAGATATCATAAAAGGTTAATAAATCAAGTTTGGAAGATAAAAGTAACTATGAAAGATAAAATCACTATATTTAATTGATAACTTGTATTAAATTTAGAAACATTTATTTATTTAATTTAAATAGTTTTAGGAAATACCCCACGCAGCTCAGAATGGATCATAGTCCTTCTTATCAGCCTAGCGATTGAATAAAAACATGCAAAATAAAAAAAGATAAATGACTTAGTGAAAATAAAAATTGACTAGTTTTTAGTGAAAGGAAATAATTGCATATTTATCTTCGGATGTCCTGCAAAAAAAAATTAAAATATTCCAAAAAGCATATAAAATTTTTGATTCAAATCAGGTGCAGTGGAGAAGTACTCTTTTAAGCCGCTGTTAATTTGCTGAAGCTCAATTCGTCTATTGAGAAACCTGTGTAAAATACGTTCGGATCTTGAAGCTATGTCGAGCTTTAACACTAGAAGCACCAAACGAGTCATTTTGACTCGTTTTAAAATTTTTAAAAACCTCGTATCTTTTGAATAAATTTTTCAAATGAATACATCTTTTTTGATTTATGTAGATTTTAAAATTTTCTTTAAAAATAATATTACTTTGTAAAATTATTATAGTTTTTTATAAAATAATTTTAAATTAAAAAAAAAATCAAAATATGTTTGGTGCTTCTAGTGTTAAACGCTGGTGAATTTTAGGAACATTTGAATACTATTATTCGAATTTAACTAAATGTTAAAAATTTTTCTAGACAAAAATCAAGTGGATATATTACATGACTATGATGACTAAGCCAAATAAGAAGAATTAGAATGAGAAAGCAATATATTGAAAAAAAAATATTATGCAGTGTCAATACTGATAAATATTTGATAAAATTTGGCCCCTTTTGCTGGTCATCTCATTTTTAGAATGCTAAAAAAATCAAGATAACTTAATAAATTGAATCAAAAAGACCACTGTTTTTCTCCAAAAACGAAAACTGTTTTAGTTATTTAATAAGCTTAATTGTAATTTTTATCGAAAATAATATTTTTGAATATATATATGATACAGATTTAGTTATGGTCCAAGATTGAGGGAATGAGCAAGATTACTTGTAATGATTTTTTCAGCAATTCTTAAAAATTTCTGTTATGTAAATATGGAGACTTGATTGTAAATTAAATTGGATCTCATTCATTTAATTAATTAATAAAAATTAAAAACGATAAGAAAGTCAACTCAATGTTATAAAATTAGAGACTTCTAAAAATAATTTATTAAAAGTCATATTCGATTCGTGACTTGTTTTTTTTTAAATATTCTTCAACTTTGTTCTAAATCAGATTTGTTTAGACTTTTCTTAATGACTTTTATATTTGTATTTTAAGGACAAAATGAAAATAATTTTACATTTTTTCATTTTCATATTTTTAGATTTTTGTGCAATTTTTTAGAAATTAAAAAAACTCTCAAATTATTTGGTAAACAAAAATAGAATAAAAAAATTTCTTAAATATTGCACAAAAAATCTAAAAATGTGTAAATGAAAACAAGTAAAATTATTTTTATTTTGCCGTTTTAAGTAGATCTGTTCAATAGTTTTTTCAACTTTAAGGTCTCTAGCAAGAGTAGATTTCTCGCATACTTTTTAACACCAAAAACTATATTCTGTCAAATTTCAAATTCTCTGAGTTTTTTTTTCACAAAACTATCTAACAAACCAAATCTGGACAAACTGATTTTGCCTTGAACCAATATCATTTAGAGAGAAAAGCTCTTTTCTATTTTCTTCCATTTTTTTTCTACCAAGTTATTATCATAAACATTATTAAAAAACGGCAAGCTTATAGATTCAATTAACAGTTTTATGGGTTATTTCACATTTATTGAGTGTGACGCATTGTATTGCAAGTTTCTTATTTTTTTTAAAAAATTAGTTTAAAATTAATTTCGTTTTTTAAGCTTAATTTACTTATGTTTTAGATATTTTAAAATTTCAATGACAGAAATTTAAAAAGAGAATTAAAAACAATAAAAATCATGCATTAATTTAATTATTTCTGTAAAAATAGAAAAAATATGATTCTTTAATTTATAGTCTTTGTCATTTTATCATTATATTGAAATATTGAACAATTAAAATCATTTCGCTTTTTTGAAAAATAAACGAAAATTTAGAAAGCATTAAAAGATAAAAATTTTATTTTTGATTTCAAAATTATACGATGATTTTCAAAATTATTTTAGTCCTAGAGATTTTAATGAAAATTTCAAGTATTGATGACCAGAAGTACGAAATAATAGTTGACAAAAAGACTGATAGTTTTTTAATAAAGAATTTCATGAACTTTTCATCTATCAATCTACACAACCAATTTAATAAAGATCAGAATTCAAATCCAATAATCAAATTAATCCCAAGGATAAAATTAAGCTTAGGAGATGAATTTTCTTCTATATTTAACATTTCGCCATTCGATTTTAGAATAGAATTTACCCTCATTTTATTCTCAAGAATAGATAAATTTGTTTCCAAAAATTCTATTTTTAAAAATATTTTTCGCAATCATACTATTATAGATTTGAGATTTTTTCATTCAAACTTGGCTTATTCAATAGCTTGTAATGATTCCCTAGTCAATGGAATGTTTAGATATATACATTCAATAACTTTTTCATTTACTGTGAAATATCAGCCAAAGGTGTGTCCATTATTGTTTAAAAATTCAGCTATGAGAATCATTGAATTTCATGGCATAACAAAAAGCTTTTTAAGCTTAAATATGCTGGATTTTGATGAGAATTTAAATTTAAAAATAATCAATTCAAATTTCAATTCAGTTAATTTGCATTTTTATAAAGGAATTGTCACAAAACAAATGAGATTTTTATTAATAAATGCTAGCTATTTACAAATAAATGGACTAATTGATGAAATAGAAAATGACAGCTTTAAAGAAACAAATATAAAATTCATCAAATTTTTAATCGATAATGAAATTGAATATTTTAGTAAAGGATTTGACTGGATGCAAATGTTGAATCCTAGTTTAAAAGTTAACTTCAGTGATTTAGATGATTTGAAAAAATATCGAGAAAAAATTATTTATATTTCTATTAAATCAAGAAAATTTATGCCTTTGAAAGAAACATATGACTTTCCTGATCATGATTTATGTATTTTTAAAAATTTTCCTGATGACAGATTAATTTTTTTTGAACCAAATAGCGGTCAAAAAAATTTCACATGTCTAAACATTTGGCTACTAAAAAAAACTTGTATCATCAATTATTATTTACATGTTGACATTTTTAGAACATGGTTGTGTGAAAATATTTCAAGCTTTAATGAAAAAGTAAGTGAATGTAATTTTCAACAAAAATTAGAGAAATGCAAAAAATCAGAATATTTTATAAAAAAAAAACTAACAAAAAATTTTATATTATTTTTTGCAGAAGAAGCAGATTTTTGTTTTGTATTAGTATCCTATCTATTTCTAATTTTAGCATTTTACAGCAATATTTTAAGCTGTTTTATTTTAATAAAATTAATCGGCAAATTTAAGCGTTCAAAAAATTCAATAGAAAAATTCATGCTTGCAAATTGCATAATCAACTTAGCTTATTTGATAACTCGCTTGGTACACTTGTTAAAAAAATGTGTTTATCCAAATAATATGTTTTGTCCTGAATTTCATTATTCTTATGAATCTCAATTAGTTGAAATAATTGTTGTCGAAATTTTTGGAGATCTGTTGAAATTTTGCTCGAATCTCTTGCAAATGATAGTTTCAGCTAGGAGATTGATGCTTTTAGATCCAAATTTTAAAAATAAAATTACACTGTACATTAATTCAAAAATTTTTCGAAGAATTTTTATATTATTATTAATATTATATTTTACAATTATTATAGTGAGTGAACTAATAATGAATCGTATAAATGAAAATTTATTTGCAATCGATCATTTAGAAAATTATTTTGAATATCCAAACAAAAATTTTTTTTTCATCAACTATCTAGTGCCTATTTTACCTTCAAACTCAATACTGTTGTTTAATTCATCCATAGTTTTGTTGTTTTTTTTCATAGTAAACATTTCAATCAGGAATGTTGTGACCATGAGCTTGTTTTGCTTTGCAGAAGTATTGTTTTTTTTCAACGCAAAATCTAATTTAAAAAAAAAGATCCTATTAAGTTTTAATCTTAATACGGGATCAAAAAAGCATATAAAAATCAATAAATCTCTAAATATTGTCTTGGTAAATTTGATGTTTCTAATCTTTTTTCGAAGTCTAAGTATTTTTCTGGCAATATTTATCATATATCAAAAATCATCTAATTATTATTCACCATTAAATATTTGCTCTACCCATCACAAGGTTTGTACTATTGTCCAAGAAATAGATGAAATATTTTTTCTCATAACAATTTCTGTTATATTTATATTCTATTTCTTTGTATATCAGAGATTTAAAATAATGATTAAATCATACACGACTCAACTCAATAAAAATGCATTAGTGCAAAAACTAAAACTTTTTAAAAATGTCTATTTTAGTAAGGTGTCAAAGGGCTTTAATACGTAAAAGGTTTTAGACCTATTATTGAAAAAATTTAAACTTAAATGTTTTCTGATAGAAATAAAATTTTAAAATAGCTTTTTAAAAAATAAGCAACTTGTTTTTAACTATTAAAAAAAAAATAATTAGTTGTTAAAAAAAAATTTGAATTTGTCTACATAATTAAATTTGAAAAATAATTTTTATTAATAATCAGACGAGCTTTCTAGTGTTAAAATTTTATTTAAATAAAATTTTGCGTAATCTTTTGAAGGTTTGATTTAGAATTCAAGTTTAAAATTATTAAAAAATAAATAATAGTACTTTAATTATTTTGATTAATCTTTTTAATGATGATCGGTTAAAATCCTTTATTTTTAAACTCAAATTTATTTTTGATTCTAAACTAAATAACTAGAAAAATATAAAAACTAACTTGTAGACTATTAATTTCAATTACCACTATTAATTTTATTACAATTTTTTATATGTTTGGCAGATCAATTTTTTCAGTAAAATTCAAAATCAGACTGATTCTAGCTATAAAGATAAATTATTTCAAAAGTTGAATTTTTGATTTGTTAGTAAAAAATGTACGAAACCACTAAAAAAGATTTGTACAACTTTGTAAAAATTGCCACTATACCTATAACGAAATGATCTAAAAGAAATATACCAATATCAAAAAGTATAAAAAACACAAGAGACCTCATTTAAAGACTAACCAAGAAAATGTAGCAAGGGTAAAATGTCGTTGAATGCTTAAATAAATAATAAATAATTGAAATATTGAAGATGTGAATTTATAAGTGATGATCAATCATATTTCACTTTTAGAAAAACTGCGCTGCCAGGGAATGATATTTTTATAGCAGTAATGTTAGCAAGACGCTGGAGAATGCTAAGAACAAGTACGTTAAAAAAATTGAAGAGAAATTAATGGTCTATTTCACAACGCTGAATAAGCGAATCATATTTTGTAACTTGTGGTTTAGCGGTCAATCAACATATCTATCTTGGAAAGTGTATTAAGAAACGACTTAAACCAATGATTAAAGAATATTATCAGGATTGCAATTATGTATTTTGGCCTGACATCTCATTATGCCAATATGGTACAGAATTATATGTTAGGTAAAAATCTTAGGCAACTCGAAAAAAATTCACCCCTGCCTGAGCAATATCGGCCCGAAGGTTTTAAAAAACCATGCCAAGACTGTTCACTCTAGGATCGATATGTCTTCATGAAGTTCAAAAAAAGGAAAGTTCAGTTTTAATTTAAAAAAAAAAAAAATCTAAAGCCTTTATTTATTAAAAAATTTTTTTCTCGTTAGCTGATTTTAGTTATAGTCTAAGTAAAAATGGCGACTAGAGTTGAAAAAAAAGCATGTTGTTTGATGAACAGAATTTTATTTATTTTCAATGATGTCGGTTACATTTAAGAAAATAAATTAAGAAGCTCTAAATTAAAAACAATTGATGTAAATAAGATGCCTTAAAAATAAAATCTTTTTTTTTAATATTTTATAATTAATTCAAAGAGCTTTTAAAAAGCTAAAAATTACTCTTTTTTTAATAGTTGAATTATTCAATTTTTAAAAAATTTTTATTAAAATAAACTTCTTTTTTTTAAACTTGTATTTAATTATAGCGGAGCAATAGGTCTATTTTGTCTTTGATTTCTTGGTTCATTTAAATCTATTTGCTCGGGGATGTTTGAATTAAAATTTAAATAGACAAAACAGGAATTGTTTATTATTGAAAAAAAAAATCAACAATTTTTTTAGCTATTCAGTCGTCTTAAACTAAATGAAAATATTTAACCATATTTTAGGTCTTCATTCAAACAAAGCTCAATAAACAGGTTGTTTAGTAACACCTTGATATAATTTTGTTTTTTAGTCGTCCTTATCAACCAAAATAAAAATAATTTACATAGACTGATAATTTATTTTCAATTATAAATTTGAGCTCGTGAAAAAGAAAGAAGGTGAACTAATTCGGTTGCTGGGTTGCAGTATTTATGTATTTCGTTTGATGTTTTTATCGCTTAATAAAAAAAGCTAAATTATTTTTCAGAAAAAAAAAGATTTACCACAAATTGCCCCCTCCTGCTAACATAAATGTTAAATTCTATGAAAAAAAATAAAATTTTTTAAAAACTAACCATTTTTAAAATTTAAAAATTTTCGTCTTTTAAATTTAGATTTACGTGCTTTTTTACTTATGATGTAATGGCAATCAAAAGACGAGGTACCTTTTCAATTGGTCAAATTATGGCCTATTAAAACATATTCTTTATATTTAAACAAATTTGATAAAGATTTTCAAAAATTGTCTTCAACCGTTCAGGAATTTTTGCTAAAACTTCCCGATGAAGAATCATCTGCTCGATTGCGCGACAATCTCTTACATGCCCTTCACTCTCTACAGCTTTATTATCGTGTGTTACAGAATCGAGATCGCAATACAGACAGCTTGCAATGGACAATAGATCATAGCTTAAGCCCGTTGACTCCGTTCAAAGAAGCGCCGGACAAATTTGAATGGGAGTGGTTGAATGTTGAAAGCCAAAAAGTACGCCAAAATTTGCCAAAATCGTCCGTTGAAAATTTGAAATCTTTACCACCAATAATCGTAGCGATCAAAGATGGACATATAGACAAAGTTAATTCACTATTGGAAAAAGACCCTGCTTGTGTAAATAGCACAGATTTGTTCACTCGGGATTGTCTCACTTACGCTGTACAATTTAATCAGCTAGAAATACTTAAGCTGTTGCTTAAGAAGGGCGCCAACACAAACAATATAGCCTCGGATTCGTCCACTAGTCTTCATAGGGCTGTTTACAATTCTAAACCTGAAATGGTTGAACTATTACTTGAACATAAAGCCAATGTAAATGCGCAAGATTGTTATTATAGAGCTCCAATGCACTGGAGTGTTGTAAATAAAGAAATCAATTGCTTAAAAGTTTTACTAAAATATGATGCTGATATTCACATAAAAGACAAAGATGCCATGACACCATCGATGTGGGCGTGCCATTTGGACCATTTGGTTCATTTTAAACTAATCAATAAATTTGATGATAGCAGTGTAAATAAAAAAATTGACTTAACTAATATGGAAGTCGATAATGACGGACGCACATGGCTTCATTGGGCTGTCAGAAAAAATGAGCCGCTGGAATGTCTAAAAGTAAGTTTTTTTATAAATAATAATCAATTAAACTTGAATTTCGACAGTTTATTTATTTCGAAAAGTTAAATTTTAAATAAATTTCATTTTTTTCAACAAAAAAAATAATAATTAAATTAGAAAAAAAATTCTTTTAGAGCTTTGAATTTTATAGGAAAAGGAAATAATTAATGCTAAGTCATTTAATTGTTTGAATGGAAAAATTTGATAAAAAGCTAAAAATTTAAATTTAAAGGTTCATTCGCTATTCAAGTAAAACTAGAAAAGTTATTAAAATCAATTTTCTTGTTTGATTTAAAAAAAGGCAATATTTGATATTTTTATTTAGGGTCAGATTTAGCATTAATATTATTGATTTGCATTAATATATATAATTTTAATTAATTAAAAATATGGTTTGATTTTCAAAATTCTGAGAACAAGTTTTTGAGAATAATTAACAATGCTCATATTTTGTAAATCATTAGAAGACTTTGATAGCTGTTGCAAAAACCATGCTGCATATACACAACTGTGTTTTACAGTTTTTACTATTAGAAAAAGTTAAATGAATTTTGAAAATTTTTTCTTTTTTATCTGATGTTGTTCCGAATTTCACAAAGCTAAAAATAAAAAGTCTAGTTTTTGATATAAAAAAAAAATTAAAATTTTTAATCTATTGTATTCTATCTATTCTTAACATTCAAAGGCGGGAGAGGTCTTTTGAATCCCTTTACGTTAATTTATTTTTTTATTTTTTATTCAATAAATTTAATTATTTTTAAATTTTTTTTCATTGAAAAAAAATTAAAAAAACGAGTCAAATAAAATGGGTCGAAAAATGCCTCCGGCGTTTAAGAATTTTGAAGTATTTTTCCATTTTCAATTTTATTTTCTTATAGTTTTTTAACATAGCAAATTTAAGCTTGTGATCAAATTATATTTTCTTTAAAGTAAACATTCAGTTTCTAAAATAATTAAAATATTTAAAACGTAATTGCTTGATTTTTAAGACATGTTTTATTAAAATTTAGAGATGCCTTTTTATATTGAACACTAGTTAAAAATTTTTAACCAGTTAGGGTTTAAAGGGTCGAAAATGCACTAAAATATGTTAAAAAAGCTGAATTTTTTTAAATTAAGAAAATGTCTATAATTAAAACTTTTAACCAGTGTTCTTTGTAAAAGATCATGTAATTAATGTGCATTATGCATTATGTAAATTAAACGACATATCTTGAGATCATAAAATTTTGATCATATACTTCAGTTTTTTTCAATTTGATTATTTTTATTAAGTTAAGTCATGCAAATTCAAATTAAAGAATTGAAACACCTATGGATCCTTTCATCAAACTCACCAATTGTACATAAGGATTCTTTTTCTTTTCCTAAATTCAATTTTGAATAGCAATTGGTTCTAAACGAAGGCGTAAGCCATTCGGACGAACCTGTGTACACCCAAATTATATTTTTAATAAATAAATAATAATTATTTTTAAATAAATTTTCATCAAGTAAATATTTATTATTTTTAATTATCTTTCTTCAATTACTAATAATTCTAAAAAAAATAAAGATTTTTTTTTCCAAATAACTGATTAATCTCAATAATCTAAAAGATTTCTTTGAAAAATTTCAATATATTTTGCTAATCAATGTGCAATTTAAAAATAAAAATCAGCATTCAAAAACAACATAAAACTCATTAAGATTTAGATTTAGACACAAAAACTCAAATTCAATCATTTATAAAAAAATTTTCACTGACTCACAAAAAAATGTTAATCAATTTTTTATTTAATTTTTTAACAAAGCTAAGTTCAATTGAAAATTTTTAATTAAAAAATTAAAATTTTTAGCTTTTTTTTCTAATTACCAATTTTAATTATTATAAAACAAAGATCAAATAATTTTTGAGATTTTAATTTTATTTTTTTTTAAAAGTTTTTAATTAATAATGAAACAGCATTATTACGAGATAAAGAAGGCAAGACATGTTTGCATGTTGCGGCTGAGCAAGGTTCAATTCAGGCTTCAAAGTTAATAATAGAAATGTCTGGTGTAGATATAATAAACGAAAGAGATAATAAAAAGCAAACACCTCTTCATTTGTCTACACTGAATGGTCATGCACGGGGCATCAAAATCTTAATGGACAATGGTGCCGATCCGAACATCAAAGACTTAACTGGTGCATCATCAATAGATTATGTCACTAAAAGAAATTTGTTTTTTTGTAATTCAATTATTGAAATTTGCTTGCGAAATTATGACAAAAAGAATCGAATGCAAGGAGCTAGTTCTCAAAATTCTGTAGCGTCTAGTTTGAACGGCAGTGAGTCTAATTTGACACCAGCGCCACCAACCACTCCAAAAAACAACTTCTATAGATCATTTCAAGTTGGTCTTGGACGGCCACCAAGACCTGTAAACACTAATTCTATGAGCAATGAATTTAATAAAACAGCACCGGCAAGTCTCAACAATATAAACTCATCGGAGAACGATGAATTAAGAAATACAATCGCCATTCCACCATCACCTCCAACCGGCGCAAAAACTCGGCCTAATTTACGCAATGGTTGGAATTCGACTGAGCGAATTCTCAGTGGTTCTTTAAGACTAAGTCGAGCGTCTACCAGAACTAGTCTTGCGAGTGATGATTTGGAAAAGTACATGAATGCGAGTCTAACTAATTTAAACAACGCACCAAGCCAAGTGCCAATTTTAAAGCCAATCGCTCCACCTCGAATATCTTCTTCTGGCTCTGCTAATATGAGAATTTATTCCAATCGACCTCAAGAGTCAAGTGCCTCATTAGACGCTCCTGTTACTCAGGCACCTCCACCTATAAAACCCAGAAAGAGCTCTTCCATCAATAGCTTGAACAATACCGATAATCGACTAGCTCAAATAAATGGCAAAAATTCTCTTACTAGCTTAAATAGCAACAATCTAAATGTCGAAGATATGAGCGATGAAGACTATAGCATAACTTCAGTTAAGGGTGAAGGCTTTGCAAGTGATCTAAGTGATACAGAAATTAAAAATCAAGTCAATCCGAGAATAAAAAGCAAAAAAATTGCTTTTGAACACAATCCAAAACGACCAACTACGCCTATGGACATCAGGTTGTCCGAACAGACAAAGAATGAACGAGACCCGGTTAAAAATATCAAACATCATCAAATGTCCGATCCGTCCGTAACAATGACTAGATTTAACGAATGGGATCCATTTAGACAAAAAGATAACTTAGAAAGACAAAAATCCCCGCTTAAATCCAAAAATCAGTCGAATTTTGCTCAAACTTTTTTAAATGTAACCGATTCGTCTCCAAGACAATTTAGTGGACGAGTTCAGCTAGGTTCAGCTAGCCAAAAAGCTCAACAAGCTACACAATTTGTAAGCGGATGTTCGAATCAAGATACAAATTCTTCTGCTAATCTTGACTTGGTTATATCTGGGCAAAAACTTGGCTCCCGCAAAGATTCGCCAACCAGCACCCCGAGAGAAGTCTCAGCTCATCCGGACAAAAAACGAATATACAGTAGACGATTGCAACCTTTGGACAAAAATTCTGAAATTGCAAGCAGCAATGAGGGTCAATTTATACGACAAAAAACGTCTAAGAGTCATAGTGATAGGAAAAAATTAGAGCCGATCAAAGCTCCACATCATCACAATGGCTTGAATACATCTCATTTAGAAAATTTGACTCAAAGTATTACCGAAACGGATCCTACGAGTCAAACAATGGGCAATAATGATGATGAACCAAGTTTGTCTGAAAACACTATTTCATCTGATAAGCAAATAATTTATAATGTTAGAGTTAACAAAAAAAAAGTAAGATATTTTTTTATAAGTGAATTTTTTAATCTAAAAATAATTTATTTTTTAGGCCACATTTGGCAAAGGACGCAAGAATTTAATAGGACCGATAATTGGAAACGATGAAGCACTTAAAATGTAGAAATAAATGCAAACATTTAATTCTAGTTCTGCTTGTTAAATTACCTCCCGTATCGAGATGAAGAAATTTAGGCTTTGGATTGTTCTTTTTTTTTAAATGTTCTAATTTAGATTAAAATTAAAAACTTTATTTTTAAAAATTAACTTCTTTTAAATTCATTCAAACCATAACTAAAACTATCAATTTTTTTTGTATCTTATCTGATTTGTGACCAGAAAAAAACATTTAAAAATAAAAAATGATATGTCTAGGAAAATAAGTTTAAAAAATAAGTTTTATAGTTTCATTTTTAAATCAAATTAAAATGAAACTATAAAGCTTATTTTTTTATTATGTGATACTGGTTTAATTCTCTTATAATGCATTCTGTTGCGTTTTTTGAAATTAAAACTTTTATAACTTTTAAATAAACTAAAATTTTCAAAATGATCAAAACATTTTAAATGCGCAATTAAATTTTAATGCATTTTTATAAATTACAATTCTTTTTCAGAAGTCTAAAAATATAGCTTTGAAATGCTACAAAATTCAAAAATCTGCGATTAAATTTAATTGCGCATTTAAAATCTTTTGATCTTTTTTGAAAAATGAATTTTGATCAAAAATTTTAGTTTGCCTGAGAGCAAGAAGTCTTCGTATCTAAATTGCTATAAAAATCTTAACAAGTACAAAAATTTGAAATTTTTTGATAAAATTTTCACTTTCTTTTTATTTTGGCAAATAAAATCAACAATTAATTGAAATGTTATTGATGTTTAATTTTTAACTAATCAATCCTTTAAAAAGTTGTATTTCTTTCAGACCTAGGTATTCAATTAAAACATTGAAATGTTTTTTAAAATCAAGCATATTCTGAAATTTTAGTGAGGAACTTAAATATCAATTTAATTGAAAAAAAATGAAAAAAAAATAAAACGAAAAAGAAACTAATATAAAGGTAAAAGAGCGAAAACTCAAGCTTTTTACTATTGAAAATATTGTTTACTTCAACTAGAAACTTATTAAAACTAAAATTTATAAGCAAAAAATATATCATAATGGATTAGAGCTTAAATTCTTAAATGAAAAAACAAATGAATTTATAACAGGACGATGGGAATTCAGCAATGAAATCAAGATCAAAAATTAATTCTAGCTAAAGGGTTAAAAATCATGTAAATTTATTAATTTGAATTCTAAATCAAAATGAGAGTTGTAAAGAGTTGTATGAAATCGTAAAACAATTTTGGCTTTATAGAAAAAATATAGAAGAGCATTCTTTAAAGTTCATTTATACAAAGAAACACTAAATGTACTTTCAATAGAATTTTCATATTTTAAAATATTTAAATATCAAAAAAAATGGAAATTTTTTCTATTTTTATTCAAAATATAGTGTTGAACTATAACATTTGCTTAGTTTAACATGAAACGTATCACTTTCAATCCAATATTATGAAAATAAATTTTCTTTAAGTAATAAAAAAAACACTATTAATGAATTGATTTTTTTATCTTTGTTTTTTAAATTAAAAAAATATAAAATCTATTTTAGAAAATTGAGAAAAACCTCGTAAAAAAATATTTAAAAAACAAAAAAAAATTCATAAATTAAAAAATAAAATTAGATTCATTTTAAAAAAAATTTAATTGAGTTTATTTTCTATTATTCACAACTATATTTCACAACTATATTTATAAAATACTTTTTTTTTTTACAATGGTTGTACTGGAAAAAAATCTTCGTCATGTTAAAAGATTTGTATATGAGGTTAGGAGGAGTTAGTTTATTTCTGTTAAACAATTAAATAAACATAGCAACAGTCTTTTTTGATTAAAAGTTTTCAAATTGGTTCAAAAAAGGCGCCAAAACATTAAATATCATTTAAAAAATATTAATTGATTGTATGGATAATTGATAAAAAAGAGCTATAGGATTCTTAATTTTTAAAAAATTAAATTAATAGCGCAAAATTTAACTCCCAAAAAATGCTATAAAATTAAAAGCCATATTCTCAAATTGAGTATATTCTTAAAAAATCAGAATTTTAAATTCTAAGTTAATCAAAATTTTTGAATTGTTGAAGAATTTAAAGCAATGTAACAAAAATTAAACTAAATTTTTATTTCGTTTATAGTAAATAAGTTTCAGAAAATTCCCTTTTTACATAATGATTAACAAGGTGTATAAAATATGCCTTTGATATTCATCAATTGGTTTTTAAGGTCGGTAAAAATACTTTTTTACTTTTTTAAAAGTATTTTATCTTCGAAATTTTGGATATCAGCTTCTTCTTTTTTAATGATATTTTTATTATTAAAGCGATTGATTAAAAAAAAGTCTATTGCAAGGAAAAAAAAAATATTTGATTATTTATACATTTAGATATATTTATAGGATACGAAGAATTTTATAAGATGATGAGTATTTTTATATTGTCTTGTCTTGCTATATAAAATAATAAAGTTAAAAATAAATGTCAAAAATCGTTTTTTTGAATTTTAATCGTTAAAAATAATTATAGACAGCTAAATTTAATAGCATCATCAAAAAATTTTAACAAGGAGTGACAATTTTAACAAGGAGTGTTTCCACTCCTTGTTTTATATATTATTTTATTATTATTTTAGATACAAATAAATTTGATATCAAATTTTTATATTTTCTTTTTAATTTGAATATGCTAGACCATACGCATTTTCAATGGAAGAGATTATCTCGGAGACAAACGCAGATTAAAAACTGTAATCATTTAAATCATGGCTAGGCAAAAAAATCGTTAACTTCCATAAACTCAGAAAGTTACTCTCACGTAGCAAGCGAAGTATGCCAGACCGAAAACGGGGTACTACTTAGAGGCAAAAGAGTCATCGTACCAAAGAACCTACGAAAGAAAACCATTCAACTTGCGCACCAAGGTCACCAAGGTATTGTGAAAACAAAGGCCCAGATTTGCTCAAAAGTATGGTTTCCATCCAGAATGGTAGAAGAAACTATCAAGTCTTGCATCGGATGCCAAACAACAGCAAGCAAAACTCAATTTGCACGACTGAAACCGTCAAAAATTCCAGACGGGCCATGGCAAGAAGTCAGTGGTGACTTCTTTGGTCGAATATCAGACGTTACATACTACTTAGTCAACCACGATGACTACAGTAGATGGATAGCAGTCGATAAAATCAGGTCAACCAACTTCGTAGATACTAAAAAGGTACTAGACCACTTTTTCGCAATACTTGGTGTCCCATTAAAGTACAAGACCGATAAAGGTCCTCCATTTCAATCTTACCAGTTCGCCGAGTACTCAAAACAGATGGGCTTTATACATCGTGGTATAACACCACGTTGGCCAAGAGCAAACGATGAAGGATAAAGTTTCACGAAGAACCTTGGTCAAGTATTGCGATTTCGGATTTCTACCCGAAATCCTAAAGCTTAACTTCAACGAATTAATGCAGTTTCACAAAAAAGCTAGAACAAATGACCGTAAACCAAAATAAAAATGAAAAGTGACTTTGACATGAGATTTAGGGTACGTGAGCGTCCAATTCAAGTCGGGGTAAGAGTCATACTTAAAGTAGAACAGAAAAAGAAGGCTGATCTCTATTGGGATCCTGAACCTGGGTCAACCTCATCATCAACGACCCCACAAGCTGTTTCTATAGATCCACATCACCAACTAACGCCAACTACTCGACAAGTTGAATCACCAGCTCCAGTTCAAAATTAGATGTGCTCTCCAATCGAAATTGTAAATTGGAACTAGGCTAAGAATAAAACAATATTTAATTTTAATTTACTAACTATTTACAACTTTGTTAAAAATCTTTCACAGACTATCATAATGATTATTCTCAGATTTTTAAATCCAATTATTGTCTAACTAATTTAAGTAACCAATATAGAGAAAATTTCAATTTTAGTTTCTTAATCGGAAACAATCAAGATTATTAAAATTAATAGGAATTGTAACATTACATTAACATTACAATACCATAACATTTATACATATTAGCCTTTGCTTTAATGGCTAAAACTTAAAAACAGTTACTTAGATTTTTGTAAGCTTTAAATAATTTTTTTTTCAATAAATGATTTAAATAATTTTTTTAATTAATTTTTCAGTGCCTAGGCGTGAACATCTGTTCGCAAAGTCTGTCCTTATTTTTTCCATAAAAAAAAACTTAATTTAAAAATCGAAAAAAAGGATTCAAAACTTTCACATATATTTTAATTTTATCATGCTTTAGTAGTTTAGTGTAGCTCTATAAGTTAAAAATTGGTTTGGTAAATGCTAGATGGTGCAAAATATACAATTCATTAATCAAAAATATTCTTTTGAAGCTCTGCAAATGTAACAGATCTAAAAAATCTGATAATCTGGCATTCTATGCAAAAATTCTAGTGCATTCTTCATATTAATAATTCACAGTGTCGATCAGCATCAAAAGCGGCATTGTGAATTTTGGAACAAAAAACAAAAACAAAAATTTAAAATTAAAATAACTTTTTTTCTTGGAGTCTAAAAGCCGTTATGCAAAATGTATCAACTGATAAAAGTTATGTTATGTATCATCCAAATTCAGTTCATGCAAAAACTGTGCAATTTAATTTTGATATTTTTTTTAATTCATATAATTTTAATCAAATTTATAGACTAAATTTGGGTAAAAGGTCCAACAAAACCTTATTTTGTTGAAAAAGGTTAATTCATTCAAAAGAAATTTTATAATAAAAATTGATTTTCTGTTTTGGATTTTGGGATAAAAATAGATTCTTGCTATTACAAAAGACGGATTCTTCCATTGCAAAAAGAGAAGGTTTGAGATTGCTAGGCACAACCAAATTTGTTTTCCAACAAGATGGAGCTAAAGCTTATACTTCAAACAGAACTCAAAAATGATGTAAGAATCATATGTTTAAATTCCTTGATAAAGATCATTGGCCTGCAAATTCACCAGATCTAAATCTATTAAATTTTTACTTTTGGAATGCAGTGGTATCAAATATACGTATAAAGTCTGATTCAAGTCAAGAGGAATTAAAATATGAAATTACTCAAAGCTTTGAAAAGATTAAGATGGAAGAGGTTAAAAAAGCAAAAGTTTTAATAAAAGAGTAAGAACTATAGAAATGGCAAATGGAAACTAATGTCATAAATAAAAATAAATTGTCCAAGTTTTGTTTAGATTTTTTTTAAATCAAGTAATGCATTACTTGTGTTTTAAAGATTTTTAGATAGCTTAATTATTAATCTTTAAAAAATACCTAAGACAAAAAATTAATGATGAATACCTCTAATTGATAGGGGTTGATCTTAAGATACTTTTTTAATATAATTTTTTAGTCTTAAAACTTTTTGGTTAGTCTAATCGTCCCAAATTTTTTAGAGAATATTTATCTTACACAAATAGATACTGGTACAAATTTTGGTACAAATATTAAATATTCGTTTTTTTTCAAACATGCCTAAAAAAATACATTTTTTGTAGTATTTTTATATTATTTTAAGAATTGATAATCAGAAAATTAAGATATGTAGTGTTTTAGATAACTAAATTATTCATAATTTTCATTATTAATAATAATAAATATAAAGAAAAAATCAAGGCTGGAGACAATCTCTTCAAAGGGTACCAGATGCACCTGAAGGCCTAGAGGACCCATGCAATGCACTAATCAAAAACCAAACTTAAAAAAAATAATGAATGTTTATAAGTTTGTAAAATTTCAGTCTTGTCCGATTTTCTGATCATATTAAAATCTTGATTTGAATATTTTGCAAATTATGAAAGGTAAAAGATCTGGCTAAAGGTCTTTTCAAATAGATATATCTTTTTAGAATTAAATGGATTTTAAAATG
>PJRA01000508.1:201869-217829 GCA_016987375.1 Brachionus koreanus | reverse complement strand
ATCTTCTTCAACTACTGGACCAAGTACAAGTATTCCATCCTCATCAACTACTGGACCAAGTACAAGTATTCCATCTTCTTCAACTACTGGACCAAGTACAAGTATTCCATCCTCATCAACTTCAGGTTCTAGTTTAAATGAGTTTTCAAATTCAAATGACATAATTTCATCGACATCAAGTCTTTTGACTAGTTTATACTCTTCAACAACAAAGTCTTTTTCTCCAATTTTTGAGTTAAGCTTATGGGTAATTTTTTTGCCATTACTTAATTCACTTTTTCTAAATCATAATAGACTTTTTTGAAATTATTTACGATGATTTTTTAAACAATAAAAAAAATAATACTTCTTAAATATTATTTTTAATGAAATTTAAATTTAATTTTTTTAAAACTTTATTTAATTAAAATTTATAATTTAGGATATTTTTTTATAATTTTGTTATCAAAATATCACTTATATGAGCTTCTTCAAAAATATGATGATAACTTTTGGGACTAATTGATTTTAAATTAGATTGATCACTATTAGCCGATCCATATAAGCTCTCTGAACTTGATAATGAATTTTTTCTATTTAGATTAATTAAATTAACTGCCGGAGCTAGCCCAATTCGACCTTTATTCTCTATTTTCCACCAGCCATTCAGTCTTTTTTCAATGACACGCACAAAATCACCTTTTTTCAAGTCAATTTCATCAAGTTTGATCATTTTATAATCCCGCATTACCTGAAATATTTCTTGATTTTTAACAGGAATTATCTCAGATTCACTTTCAACTTCTTGGGAACTTCTCAATATTATCTGAGGCACATATCCTTGTCCATAACAGGAACTAACAAACCACCAACCGTTTAAATTTTTTTGATGTACAGTTAATTTTTGATTCTTGAATACAGTTAGTTCCGATTCTGACTCACCATTAAAGTCATGTGTGCAAAAATATTCTTGAGTTTTGATTGGAACTGATATTTGTATCATTGATTTCAAATCTTGTCCTCTAGGCTCAAAAAATGCCATAATAACTTCAGAACAGCATAAATCAGTTTGATGATACACAAGAATTTTCTAAAGGATTTTTTTCTAAGATGATTTTTTTTTATAATAAAAAAATATTACCTTACAAAATTTATTTATGTTTTCTTTGCGTTCGAATGTTTCAGAAAATTTTTCGTATCTACTTAAATAATTTTTCTCCGAGCCTTCTGGCAACAAGTCATTTAACTCTGAGTCAAAATTTTTATCTATTTGACGCTAAATTAGATTTATTTATAATTAATTTAAAACAAAAAAATAGTTTACCTTCAAATCACAAAATTGTGAATACTTCCGAAATACTTTGCTTTCTGTCGAATCTGGCCATGTAACTAAAACACCATATACATAGTGTTTGATTGGAAAATATCTTTTTTCAACACTATTAACATTTATATCAAGTATTTGTCTATTATTTAGGCTCATTGCTTTTCGATGATTAAATTTGCTTAAGTTTTTCTTAACTGATAATGTGAATTATATAATACACATTATATTTAACCTTTACTGCTTATTCTATTAAAATCTTGCGTAATCTTTAGCACACAAATGTTTTTCAATGAGATAATTATTACGATCTATCGATTTTGATAATTTAAAATCTTGGCTAATTTTAAAAATAAAATTTTAATTTTCTAAAAAAAAAAATCAAATTAAATAGTTTTGTTAATTTGAATTTTGTTGACATAAGTTTTATTTGTCCTTCCTTTAAAATAAATGTCTTTGTGGTCCCATCTTGACAAAACTTGTTCGTATAACTAGACAAAAATTGCTATATTTGTTCTATCATATCTTAATTGGCTTAAGGTTCAAATTTGAATAAAAGAAAAATTTTTAACTAAAAAAATTTCCTTTAAGTATATTAATTGAATTAATAAAAAGCTAAAGCAATTATTTATTTGAATAATAACAATTAAATGAATAAGAAAGTATGGGTTATTGTTAATCCTCCTACATTAGATCTTGTCGTTTACTCGAGTCAAAAAATCAACACGAGTGAGAACAAATTAGTAAACTGTTTATTTTGCGTCGACATGATTATGATCATTTAATAAATGTTTCTTTAAATATCACAAAGATTAAACAAAAAAATTTCAAATCAAGTTTAAAGATTAATCAACAGGGTAATGCCATTTAAAACGACTAGACTTAATTATTCGCTAAACGGATGAAAATATTCATACATTTATTATGTTGAGTCGAATAATTTTGAGTTTTTTAAAAGATTGAATATTTTTGATTTTAACATCTTTAATATTCTAAAATTTAAAGTTATTATATGTGATAATAAACAGAATTGGATGCTCTCGAAAATGACATGTCTAACTCTTGGTTTATTTAATTCTAAAAAATCTCATTAAATGATGAAAATTTTGGTGCTTTTAAATCATTATTGGAAAAAGGGGCTTGTCAAATATGAATGTGAAAATATGCTTAACACTAGAAGCACCAAGTATTTTTTCACGTTTTTTTAATTTGAAATTATTTAAAATAAAAACTATAACAATTTTATTAAGTAATATTATTTTTAAAGAAAATTTTAAAATCTACATAAATCAAAAAAGATATATTTATTTCAAAAATCCATTCAAAAGATATGAGGATTTAAAAAATTTAAAAACGAGTCATTTTGACTCGTTTGGTGCTTCTAGTGTTAAAATAAGAATAATACAATAGTGGTTTGGAAAATGTATTTATTTGGTTTGTTTCTTTTTATAAACGCTTTTCTTCATACAACTAAAAGAACAATGACAAAAATAGATGAGCTAGAAGAAATCGAAGTTCTTCCAGATCCAGCATATAGTCGAGATCGTTCTTCTTCTGATTATCATCTTTTTGGCTCAATCTTTAAGAAGATGTAGTTTTACTAAACAAGCCCAATTTGAAGAAGAGCTTTGGGAGTTTTTTGGTCCCATAGGTGGTAAATGATACAAGAAAACTAATGGATGAGGCATAAGTAAATAGACAAAAGTTAAGCTTATTTTCCCGATTAGGAAAATGATCAGATGATCTAATATATATATATATTTACTACTAACCATTAGCTATAATATTGGAAAAAATTTTTTTTAAAATGCCACTTTCTGTGACTGAACGAAAGATTTTTCGAAAAGCAGTCAAAAATATGATTTCACAAATGAAAAAATCTGACCTTGTCGCGCACTTTACAAAGCAAGGAATTACCATCAACCGTATTCAAAATGGAGGGCCGACAAAAGACAATAAGAGAACGGGTCGTCCAAGCACCTAGACAGCTGCAAGGAAGAAAAACTGAAAAGATTGACCAATAACCGAACTGGAGTGAGTCAAAGACGTCTAGCTAGGAAATTTTCTGTCCACCAAAGAACAGTTGGTCGACAATTAAAAAAATGGGTATGTAATATCGAAAACGTGAAAAAACGCCAAAATATAGTGTCGTACAGTTTGAAAAAGCAAAGCACTTGAGCGCAAAACTTTCAAATATGCTATATCGCTCACCATGTTCACTTATTTTGGACGACGAAAAATACTTTACTATTTCGAGAGAAAACATGAAGGGAAATGCCAGATATTACACAAATAACAGGTCTTCTTGTCCGTCCGGACATAACCCAGAAGGTGTTGGTTTGGATAGCCATATCCGATCGAGGAATGTCAAAGCCACTTTTTCGACCATCAAAGTCGGTTGCCATCAATTCCGATATCTATATCGACGAATGCTTGAATAAATGACTTCTTCCATTTATTGATTTGTCTGATTTATCTATGTTTATCTTTAATTATCAGGAGAATTATTTTACGTCTATTAGAATCTTAAAATATACTAATAGATTAATTAGTAAATAATTGTAAAATTTTGAAAATCGGTTGATAAAAACTTAAAAATGATTACAATAAATAAATATTGATTAAAAAAGTTATTTAATCTGTAGAGATTAGACACATGTTTAAATCCCTTTCATTAAAAAAATGGGGAATCGGCCTCGACTGGGTAAAAATTACGGCTTAAGTGATAAAATCGATACAGTATGATCTGTGTAAGATTGGAGCCTTCGCTCAAAAATTCTTTAAGAAATGATGAGAGCGCTCCATATGCCCTGATAGAAGTATATAAGAATTAAAAAAATGTGAAATGGCTATATCAATAAGTGATTTGAATTTAGAATTGAATGAAGTCTAGTGTTGAACCTATTTCTCGTTTAACACGTTCATTTTTAAGCGAAAATCGAGAAAAATGTATGAAAATAGTGGAAGAAAAGCACAAATGTAATATCAATTGATAGTTCTGATATCAAAAAAAGGTTATATGTGATTCACTCAGAATGATTTCAACATTTGTTTCAAAGCATTAATCATCAAAAAAAAATAATTTAATTATTAAAAATTTGTCAATATTTTTATTTTAATTCAAAAGCAAAATTCAGGAACATAAATCAGAAGCAAAATTTTTTGATAAAAATTTTAACTTAACAAATCTGATGCTAGTGAAATTTTTATCTGGGTTAACATCAGAATTATTTTGAATGATAAAAAAAATTTTTTTTCAAATTTAATTTAATAATAAAAGTTGATAAAATTAAAAAAAAAAAAATAAAAATAAATTCAATTTTTGAATTTAATTTTAAAAATCTATTTGATGATTTTATAAGATTATGATCTCCAAAAAATACTTAAAACTTGTTTCTTAGTTTAAGTAAAGGTAATGTTAATTGAATGATTTTTAACTAATAGTGAAAGTAAGCATTTCATATTCTAGAAATTTCAAATTTTATAAATTTTTAAAAAAAAATTTAATAAATTCTTAGTTTTCAGTAGCCACGCATCCCTTAAACGACTTATATCTTTGGTCTATTTCTCCATCTTCTAGTGGATCAAAAGCATATATTTTATCATAGCACTTTTTAGAAACACATTTAAGGACACAGTTTTTCCTAGCTGCTGTTTCTTTAGCGTAAATTGTACATTGAACGCTTAGCTCACATGAATATTGCAAATTTTTAATGCGATCTTCAAATTGTGAATTTCGTGAATAGGCATACTTCGGATAATCAAAATTTTTCTCTAATCTCACAGTGGCGCTTAAAATTGTTATAAAAAAAAACAAAAAAAATAAGAACAATTTCATTTTGATTTTATTTTAGTATCTAAATTTTTAATTGTTTCTAAAAAAAAATTTAATAATTTTTTTAATGAAAGAAAATAATTGCTTACTTTTGCAATCAGATAAAGCTGTTTTAAGATCTGTTCGAAAAAATATATTCGAATTGGATAGCTGCTGATACACCAGACGGTTTTGTTTGAGATTTTCAAGTTCAAATTTTAGTACGTTTTTCTCTTGAAGCTAAAAATGAATTAAAATTTAGAAAAAAGTTTAATTAAATTTCTCGTGCTAGAAATCTTTAAAATCAAAAATATTTCAATTTTAACAATTAAAAAAAATTTTTAGCCTTTTGTTTTTACCTTTGTTTCAAGGTTTTTTTTCTCCGAAAATTCGGCCATTTAAAACAAACTTAAACACAACAATAACAAATAACACAACACTAAAATAAAACTCAAATGGAATATTACTTCCAAAATTTTAAAATTTAAAAAATTTTTTACTTTAAAAAAATATTCTTAAAAATAAAGTTTTATTTAATACATTTTTCTATTATTATTTTTTTTTGATATATTTACATTCAGATCTTTTAAATTTCAAATTTTAAAATTAAAAAAAGAGACTATTTTGGCTTTTTATAAGAATTTTTTTTTGCTTTTTTCTTATCATTCTCTTTTGTATCATCAGTCTTGCGTTTATTCGGTGTAGTCGAAACAGTCACTTTAAAAAACGAATCTAATCTAACCTGAGTACCAGTTGTCCTGGCCTTCAATATTTTTTTAACTCCATTTCTCATTCTATCCTCACTAAAGCCCTTTTCATTACACATATATTGCACTATGCCCTCTTCATCAGGCTCGGACCATTTAAGTTCAATTTTTTCAGCGTCAATAATATCAGGATGCAAAAATAATTCCCTGGCTTCTTTAAACATCCAATTTTCGGGGACCGGATACTTATTTTTGTCTAATTTTTCAATAGCTTTTTCTATTGATTTATGTTCCTTGATCAATTCAACAGCTCTCTTAGGTCCTATTCCTTTTATCGTGTCGCAATAGTCACAGCCTAAGAGTATACATAAATCTATAAACTGGTCATGGGTGAACTCAAGGCCAGCCAAAATTCTGTCCAGATGAAATTCTTTAATTGGCATTTTACGGGCTTCGCTGAATGTTAGATGTCTTAGAAGAACATTGCCTCCAAAAGTCAACGCATCCATATCCTCCGTTCCAACTGCATATACTTTCCCAGATTTTACCAACGCGCAGCATTGAGCTTCGGCTTCACATGGCGCTTCTACATACGGAACACCCATGAGAGTCAACAATTTGCGGCAATCGTCGCCATGCTCTTTGGTAACTTTGACTAAACGACGCGAGAATTTTTCAACATTTTCGGCATCACCAGTTTCGGTGGCCTTATCTAGCCCTTCTTGGGCTTCGGCACGTCTCTCTTGTCGTTTTTGCAGTTCGCCACCTTTGAGCTGAGGTGGCTTGCCGTCAAAAACATAAACTGGCTTTATTCCGTTCTCCAGCAGACGGATAGTTCGGTAAAACATTCCCATTAAATGGGATGTGGTCTCGCCATCTTCATTCGCCAGATTGTTTCCCTCTTGACGAACAGCAATTAAAAATTGATAGATACACATAGACGCGTCAATAGCAATTTTGCGTCCAAAATAGTTTTTTATTTCACTTTCTTTGATTGCATTTGGCGCATAATCTGCAATTACTTTAGCTAACCCGTGAATACCCATCTAATAGCTGATTTTTATGAGCATTATTAGAAATTAAATTAAAATTATAAAATTTTAACCAAGCTTTAATACCTGGTATACTAACTTGAGCTATTTGTTTATTTAGTTAAACAGCCTAATTAAAAAATAAAAAAAATCAAATTAATCAAATTTATTTTTAAATGTTAAAAAAAATAAAAAAGCAATTGATTTAATAATTTAAAATAAATTATTTGCTCGTTTTGGTTCCTGGAGATTCAGGCTTTCCCTGATATCTTACTTTGCCATATGAGAATGGAACATATCGGTGTTTTATCATGTGTTTGATTTGACGTTTCATGGTAACCACAAATAGAGTGATAAAGTACATGACGAGTATGGGCCAGAAGACAGGAATATCGAACATGCTGAAAAATGTGCATATTATGGATATCACCAGTGATTTGTAAGTAGTGTACCAAAATTTAAATTCGGGCAAACGACGCATAAATGGACGAAACTCGTCGCTAGACCGCGTGGGTAAACCTGGTTCGTCATCATCTTCCTCTAAATCGTCGACAACTGCTGGAGTGAGGAATAGAATAAATTGATTTAATAAAAATATGCCTAGAACATAAGCAACTATGTAAAAACCTTGTAGGCTTACTACTCTATACATAAAAAAAATTAAAAGAAAAAAATTGACAATCCATCGAAGTAGATTGAATGGCGATACTTTGTCAAGTATGCGCTGACTATGAAAACAATATCGCTGATATATACGAGATATAAAGTTGTCTGATGAATTGGTCGACCCGTCTACATCCATCTTATTCGGTCTACAGATAAAACAAGTAAATTATGAATTAGTATTAAAAAAAATGAATAAGAAAAAAAATGCAATTTTTTATTCTTGATTTAGAATTTTGTTCTTTGAAACATCATCATTATTTTTAAATTAAAAGCAAATATATGTTTCCTTTTTATCTGTATTTTTTTCAATTTATTTAATTATTATAAGTAAAACAACTAAGTATTAAAAATTCCTATTTTTTCGGACAAAAATTACCCTATTTCATCAAATAAAAAAAAGTTGACTAATCAAAGTATTTCTTCTATTCGAAAATATTTTAGTCTAAAAAAGTGATTTAAATAAAATTAATATATTTTTTCTTTTAATGTAAACAAGAAAATTCATGTTTTACAAGGCAAACGGCTGGTAAATTTTTTTTAAACCAGTGATATTTTTTTGAGAAAAACAATTCAGTAAAGAGAAATTTTTGACTAAAATACTACCGACTTTCTTCTATGTGTGGTTACTTGTATTTGATGAAATACGAAAATTTTTTGTCTGAGAAATTAAGACATTTTAAATCGGCTGATAAAAATAAGCACAAAAATACTAAATTTATTTTTTTGATATTTATTTTTGAAATTTAGAATTTTGAATAAATTTATTGAATAGTAAAGTTGAAAATAAAAATTTTTTATAATGTTAACATTTTTTTTATTTGCTAAAAATTAAAAAATAATTGAACTAGAAAAAATATTTCCTCGAAACACCGGAAGAAATATGCCTAGAACATAAGCAACTAAGTAAATATCTTGAAGCAGAAACAGACCAGGGTTAATATTCTATTGTACACTTGTAATGCCACGCGTCAAGTCACTATTTTGAAGCTAAAGTTATGACTTGACTTGACTTTAGACTTGTGACTTAAAACAAGTCTGCTAAGGAGCTTTATTCAACACGTCTTTTAACTTTTTCACGATATTTTTTGAAAATAATTTTTTTCCTTAAGTTTAGCTCTTGAAAAATATTTCTTTTAATGGATACCTAAAAAAATCACATCTAAGTGTATTTTGAAAATTAACATTCTGGCCAAAACCAATTGTATGTCAAAAAATTTTCCTGTTTCTGCTCTTTTAATTGAGTGGTAATTTTTAATTTTTCTTCTTTTATCTTAAATGCTTAAATTTTCAACAAAACAATCTTAAAAAATTAAGCACCCGAATGCTTTTTTTCAAAATTAACTTGCACACTCACCAAATTATTTCAAAAAACATGAACCACCCCAAAATTGATTTTTTTTAATCAAGGAATTTAACTCAATAAATATCATAGAATTAAAATAGACTTTAAAATACGTAAAATCACCAAGTTTTATTATTTTTAAAAATTCCGTACCTTTGGAAAATAATAGGTAAAGTTAGACACTTTTCAAACGTGTGTTGAACTTGAAGTCTAATATCTCAGAATCATAATAACTTTATGGTGTTCGATAGTTAATTAAAGAGCTAAAAAATATTGCTCAATTGTCGATTTGACTTGGTTATATATTTGAAAGCTCTTACAAATGAAAAAGCTAAAATACTCTATTTGAAAACTTCGAGGTTCAGTTTGACATTTAGACCCTATTTCCACCATACAACTATATTAGCTAAACAGAAGTTCTGAAAGCTCGTAAAAAAATGTATAAAATCTCAAAATTTCAGCCGCTTCCCTCAAGAAATGCAAAACTAATTCAATTTTTAAGATTTTTTTTGAAATTTTAAAAAAAAGTTAGTGATTTTATGACATTAAGTCTCATTTTTTTTTCTCCTCTGATTTTTATGTGTGATCTGAAGTCTAGAACCTCACAAAAATCTTAGTTCACACACCAAGGTAACAACAAAAATTTTAGATATTTATTCAAGTTTATTAAGGTAAGTAAAAATTTTTTTTTTGTATTTTTAAAACTTATTTTCATTTATAAATAAACAAAAGCAATAGTCAGCTAATTTTCAAAATGTAAACCATTATGTTCTTTAATCTTTAGACATCTATCTATCAGCAAGTAGTTCGATTCCTTTCTTGTACCATTCATGGCTTTTGGAGCCCAAAAACTCACACATGTTTTTATTTAGTAAAATGCCTTTTTTTTAGATGAAAATTTTTTTGAAAATTTGAACGCAAATAAAATTTAATAAATTGTTTAGGTAATATTTTTTTATTTTAAAATAAAATATTAAATCATCAAAAAAAAAATCTGTTAGAAAATTCTTATGTAACATCAAACAGATTTATGCTGTTCTGAAGTTATAGCATTTTTTAAGCAAAAAAAACTGGTCATTCTTTGTAGAATTTTTGAAAAGAAAAGAAAGAATGCTAACTTTCTCCTACAAATTTCTCTTAGATTACAATTAACTCCTTAATTTAAAAGAAAAACTAAAGAAAAATGAACCAAAGAATTTGAATTATACTTTAAGGACACCAATAACTTAAATGTAACAATGGTCAAATCAAGAAGTGGAGAAAAGATCTTTCAATATCTTTATTTATTATCTTTATTTGTTGGTTTTACAGATTCTTTTGTTTGCCATTTCACAATAGATTTTAAATTCAAGGTTGAAACAAGATCTTCATCAGTCATATTCGAGTCAGATCATAAAGATAGGTTCAAAAATCTTGTGTGAAACTATGTATAAACAGATATAGACAACATGGCAGCAAATAGGACATAAATTAATAACTAAATTACAATTTTTTTATCTATAATGTCAATAAAATTATAATAGTCATAAAATTTTTTTTAAAAATCTTTTTGATTATTAAAATAATAAAATTAGCTATGAAAAAAATAAGCAAAAATCCCTTATTAGACTAAAAGGTTCCGAAAATATCTTAAACATCCATTAAGACAATTTATAGTTTGTTCATAAAATAAATCATTTACAAGCTTATGACTTAAATATTTTTTAAACAAGTCAAAAATATGATTCTATTTAAGAAAATTTTTATGATTTAGATTTAATATTTTTATTCTTTTAATTTTAACTAAATAAAAAACATAGAAATTAAACACTATTTGAAATTCTTCAATCATTTACAATATCATTTTAAAAAATATTAAAGTACAGTTAACGTTACAGGCTGGTCGTTGTGATCATTAGTATCCATGTTTTCCACACTTTCATCTTGTGTTTTCTCGGCCCCATCGTCATCCACTAATTCTCTGTTAATTGTTACAGCATCCTGAATTAAATAGTATCGAAGCGATAACAAATTCTGCAGCACATCGTTTGACTTGGCATTGTCAATCCAGTGTGTTGGCAAATTTTGAATCCTGCTCTCTTTAATTCTAGATCCAGTCACATCAATTCCATTGTACCAGTCCGAATTGCGTACCAGTGAAATATTCGCCATTGGATTATTAAGAGCGCCAGCTTGATTAAGTTGTTGGGCTTTTCTCAAATTGGCTATGTATTTTATGTAAGCGTCGCGATGCATTACTTGTCTTGGCGTGTCAACCGCTCTAACTGGTTCAGCCATGCTCATTTGTGCTGGTTGAACTGCTGGTTGAACTGCTGGTTGACTTGTTTGTACAATTTGGGCTACTGGCACGGCTATTTGAGGCGCAGATGGAGCAACGGGCACAGGCGCTGGCTGAGCTTGTGGCTGACTGTGAGGCTGAACGGGCGCTTGGACAATGTTCTGTAATTTTTCGTTTTCGACCGCTGCTCTCTCCTCATACACTTGTCTTTCTTTATCGCTCAACGCTTTCCATCTTGCTCCAACTTCTTTGCTCATGTCAGTGAAACTAAGCGAGGTTTGTGTATCGCGGGCAGCTTTACGAACTTCGCGCGAAAACAACTGAAAACCGGACTTTTTTACGCGTTTGACGCGAATTTTTTTCGCACTAGCCTCCGTTTTGTTCACGTCAGGCTCACCAATCGAGTGATTGGAATTTTCGTCTTCTTTGACCGGCTCGGTCCACTCTTCTTCTTCGTCCAAATTGAAAACTTTCAAATAGTCGACCGAGCTTTGCTCGTAGTCAATGCTCAATTGCATAAGCAAAGGCGATATGTGTTTGCGTAGCGCAAGCTCTTTGGATAGAAAAAAAATTTCGTCTTCCAAACATTGCAGAGAGAGTTCGAATTTAGGCAAGCTTTTGGCAAATTTTCTAAAGGTCTTGTTGGCCAAACAGTACTTGGACTCGCATATGAAAATGTCCTCTTCTCTAATATTTGTAAGTCGCGAGGCTGTATAGGCTTTGGGGCTCATTACAACGCATTTAGGCGCGTCCAACACTTGGTCCAAACTTATGGTCAAGTCACGTGATATTTCTCTGAACACTTCGTTTGGATAGAACAGACGCGTTGGCTCATGCGGCACATCGGTTGAGCGCAAAAAGACAGCGCCTTTAAAACTAAACTCTGCCAAACTGACCGACCATATTCGGTCGATGCGAAATATCAGCGGTTTTTTGCCACCGTCTAGCTGATTAGCATGCAATTGTCTATGCTTTATGTAAACATAATCTCCCAGCTTAAACAACTTATCCCCAGTCACTATTTGTTCAAAGTATTTGGCCGATTTAACAAGCTCATTGTCCTCGGTGTCGGGCGCCTCTTCGTCTAGTTTAAAGCTAGACGGCAATGTGTCGAATTGAACTGTTTCTCTGGGCAAATCGGCAAATTTAAGCGTCTCTTTTGACTCAATTTGTGTAATCAAATTTCTCACATAGACTTCATCTAACCATTTACGCTGCACTTTGAGTGTGTTGTCTCGTTTCTTAAGCGTAAAATTATATTTTAGCTCAACGCTACTGCTTCCTAAAAACTGCAATGGACACCACTTTTTGTGCATCAGTCTACGCACAAATCCATGTCTACTATTGAACAATGACTCGCAAACAAAAACGTCCTTTTGATCGATTTCAATTATGCCTTCTTGTGCTGCTTGAGCAGCAGAAAAGTCAAGCTCGTATTGAACATAATCTTTGACGCTTGTTACATAGCAAGGCCGTGCACAATCAATGTCGTCCACATTAATAATTTCAAATAGATCGGTCTTGAATACTTCGTTTTCATGCACTTTAACATGCTTGAAAAAGTCACTATCTTTCAAGGTAAAGTATTGTTGAGCTAAAAGCTTTGAACCGGTGCTATTTTGCTTTAAAATACAGTACAATTTTTTTCCAATAAAATAGAAAGCACCTGAATAAAATTTGAGATTTTTTTGTGTTCCTGTTTGATCGGATTCAAGTTGACTTTCAAGTGAACGATAATTTGATTCAATTGACAGCGCATCGCTTTCACTAAATTGACCATCTGGACTAGCATGTTTAGAACTAAGTGCATTTGTTAGCAAAACTTCGCCATTTCTGCACAATTCGTCTCTTTTGAGACAAAAAAGTTTTTGCATTTGAGCAACATCGACAACTGTTTGAGACATGGGATGCATTTTGAGTCTTACTTGGTTAAACAGCTGGAACATGTGATGCTGAAACAGATCCATGCGAGTGTAATTGCTGATTGTGTCATTTATTTGTTTTAGAGTGAATATTGCTTGTTCGGAGTCAAGAGCTTGTTTGTACCAAGACACAAACGAATCAGACAAATTACGGCCTTCTGAATCTTGACAATTTGCTACCGAGTCGAATAATTGTCTTATGAGCTGATTGACTTGGTTTTGTGGGTCCAAAGACGGTTCGTCGTGGTCCTCAAGTATCTCGTCACGCTTTACAAACAATTCTCGCTGAAGTGTCAAAGCATCTTTGTATAGCACAGAGCTAGGCTCGTTGTAAACACATGCATTTTCAAACATAAGACAAAAATCAGCGCACATGTCCTCAATTGATTGATACAATTGATTTGTTATTTTCGACAATATTTTGATCATGTCTATTGGCTTTTTAATTATGTTATAGTAGTCCGGATATTCGATTTTCGAAGGTAAATGACGAAATGGTGGTGCCAATTCTCTGTCATCAATTTTAAACTCATTTATGTGATTATACAAATAAGTGAAATTATCTTTTGCATCATTGAATTTTATTTTTTCAATTTTAGATTTTTTTGATCTAGTTGGAGTTGATGGCGAGGCTAGATTTATTTTTTGCTGATAAATGTCTGTTTTTTGTGTCTCGATTTCTTTTACTTTGGATTTTATTAGGCCAAGAAATCTCTTTGCATTTTGATGTATTACACTTTGCTCAATGTTATAGCTCATGGCATTTTTGAACATTGTCTCAAAGTCTTCGACCAAATCTCTAAACGATTTGTACAATCGTTTGTTGAGTTTTTTCTTTATTAAATTCATGGCAACAGGATTTTTTATTTCTTCGTAATAGTCAGGGTACATGCGCTTGGGCGGAAGCTTGAGAAAAGGCTCAATTATTTGCTCGTTTTGATACTTGAACTCTTTAATATGGTCGAACAGACTCCACATGGAAGAAATCAACTGTTGGTTATGCTTGCCAGTGTGTTCGCTTTCTTCGCCTTCGACCTCACTCTCGTCAGACTCAGAACCTTCGTGAAAATGCTCCTCACTTGGCTTCTCTGTTTCCATCAATTCTTCGCCAGTCATTTCGCTTATTTCTTGCAGTAGCTTGATTTTTTTGTCACGATTCTTTTTCGAATCGTACAATTTGTGTCTTAGCTGCAAGTCGCCAAGTTCTTTGACTGTTTCTTTGAGTAATTTGCGTAATTTACACGCATCTTTGTAAATAATTGACTTTGGATCATTGTAACGCTTGGCATTGTCGAACATCAAAGTCAAGTCCGAGTCCAATTGTCTCAAAGATTTGTACTTGTTTGCAAGAATATTTTTGGCAATTATGTTCAGATCAATAGGCTTGGTGATTAGTTCGTAATAGTCTGGATAGTCTTTTTTAGATGGTAAAACGTAGAATATGTTGGCTAAATAGCGCTGATTTTCGTCTTGATAAGAACATATTATGTCAAACAAGTCCTCGTAGTATTGAGATTCTTCGATTTTGGGCTTATTTCTTGTTTGACGATCGCTGCCTGGCGATTGTTTTGGTTCTGTAGGTGCTGCTTCATTCTTTATTGATTGACGTATTCGCTTGCTACGCGTAGAAGCAAGACTGCTGATTTCTGGCTCTTCTGACTCTTGTGGTTTGTCAGCATCAGAGATTTTGGCACGTTTTGCAGGCATTTTTTGATTTAACGTCTCAAATTGATCCATATATATTAATTAATTCGTTTCTTATTTGACTATCAAAAAATTTAAATTTTGAATCGACATATTTTTTGTCTTAAGAATAAATTTTTTTCTGTTTTTTCTTTTGTTCTTTTGCCCGTGTGAGATCTTGAAAAACAAACCTAGCTTTCAGTTAATCAATGATGGATATTTTTCTTCAAGTGAAGCATTCATTCGTACTAATTGTTTAAAATAAAGTTCTGCATTTATTATACAACCGCTTGTCACTAACTCAAAATGAATTATCCTTAGTAAACACACAACATCACCTTTTTTAAGAGCATCATCTTTTTATGTTATCATACTTTTGAAAATAGATCCACTTTCCATCACACAAGTAATGATCCATCTCAAAAATTTAAATACAGATATAATTTAAACAGTTAATTTAAGGCATTGAATAAAATAAAAAAAGTTATTTTAACAAAATCAAAATTTTAAGATTAAAGTAACTTTTTTTCTAAGAGTCTAAAAATCGTTGTGCAAAATGTATCTGATACAATGTTAGTATCACCCAAATTTAGTCTGTGTAAAAACTTTGCAATTGTGCAAAACAGGATATGCACTAGAAAATTATTAAAATTAAATTGTATAGTTTTTGTACAGACTAAAATTCGGTGATACTAACATTGTATCAAATATTTTGTGCACAGCGTTTTTTAGACTCTTAGAAAAAAAGTTATTTTAATCTTAAATTTTTGATTTTGTATTCTGTTCCAAAATTCATAGCGCCTTAATTTACAGAATTTTTAAGTAATTCTGATTGACCTTTTTTAACCAGACCTTTAGCCAGATCTTTTACCTTTCTTAGCTCCATCTAAGTCCTTTGAATCGAAAAACTTTAATGATGTTAATAATTTTTTGGAAAAATATGGGTTATATGCTTTTCAACATAGATTTTTAGAAAAAATGTTATCGTTCTCTTTTAAGTCTCTATTCTTTCATAACTCGCCTGAGAATTTAAGAAATATATTTCTAAAAAATGACTCGAGAAATATCAGTTACAATTTAAGGAATAGTGCAAACCTGGTTGAACCAATGGCAAAAACGAACAGTGGAGAAAAAACATTTGGATATTTTACTCAAGATTGATTAATAGCTTTGTGATCAAACGATCAATGCTGAAATTTGCAACATTCAAGCTA
>PJRA01000508.1:134154-200698 GCA_016987375.1 Brachionus koreanus | reverse complement strand
GTATTGCAGAGACATTTTGAAGATTTTTCCGCCCTCAGTGGGTTTTGAACCCTTCACCCTCTGACTTCAGAACATACACAACAACAAACTAGCAAGTGTCTTATATTACTTCTGTTTGTTGAAATAGAATATTTTTTCTCAATAAAAAATGTCCCGTTTAACAGAAAAATGGAAGAGAAAAAATTGATACATTTCATTAAGGGAATTTAAAATTTTAAAAATTAGTACACAATAGAATATTGAAAATTGATTTTGGTTTTTATTTTACTTTTTTAATACTTTTTTTTTTGTTATTAATTATGTTATGCACTTTATGAACTAGAGCTTTAAAAAAACAATAAATTACCAAGTTTAGTTTTTAATTAAAATCATATACGATTTTATTGATAGTTTTTTATTTATAATAGTGTGGTTAAAATCATTAAATAAAAAATTTCTTTTGTTATTCTATTTAAATTAGGCCGATAATTTTTGCACATTAAAAACATAATTTTAATGTTGACCCAATTAGGAAAATATTTTTAAATCCTAGAGGCCAGAGGATATCAAAAAAAATTTGCATCTTATCACAGAGTTTCAAAACTAATCACATTTTTCAATGCTGTAGGTGATTTCTATTCATAAAAGTAAAATTAGTAATGTCAAATTGAAAAAATGACAACACATTTAATTTTTTAATGCATCTTAAATTTATGTATGTGACTAAAATTTTATGCTCAATAGTATTAATTGTTGCCGTGCAATTTGAGATCCAAATTTAGCTTTTATTTCAATAAGAAAAAAAAACTAAACTAACTCTCTATTTATTTGAATCTTATTTCACTAATGCAAAAATACCAACGAATTTTATAATTTTTATCATAATTTAAAAAAATTAATCAAAAATATTTAATGACTATGAACTTAAATAATGCTGCCGCTGGCCAACCGATCAAACGCTCAATAAAACTAAGTAAGAAGCTTAAACCAATTCCATATTATCAAATAAACATTTACACTTTAAAGATGAATTTATTGCCCATGGTTCTGCTGTTACGGCATGTACTTTAGGTCACAAGTCAAGCTGCCTTGCAGCCACGGGAGGTGATGACAAGAAAGTCAATCTTTGGACTCTCAACAAGTCAGCATGCATCATGGCAAGTGAAATAAATCTAAAATAAATAATCAAAAATGATGCAAATTTTTTAAGAGTCTAAATGGTCATACGTCATCTATTCATAGTATATCGTTTTCGTCCAATGAAGACAAAATAGTTTCGGGCTCAGCGTCCGGATCTGTCAAAGTTTGGGATTTAGAGTGCAATAAACGTAAATTTGTCACATCTAGCAAGTTTTTTATTTTAAATTTATTTTGTTTTAGAAATATGCAATTTAGTAGGCCACAAAACAAGTGTTACATGTCTCGAATATCACAATTATGCTGATTATATAGCATCAGGATCAATTGATTCTCAAATAAGAGTAAAAAATTAATTAATAAGAAAATTTATTTTTTATTCTATTTTACTTTAAAAAAAAATAAGCTTTGGGATTTGAGAAAAAAAGGCTGCATTTTTACATACAAGGGACATACTAATTGCATAAATGCGCTTAAATTTAGTCCTGATAGCAAATGGATTGCCTCAGCTTCGGATGATTCTATAGTTAAAATTTGGGATTTGAAAGCAGGCCGCTTGCTAGTAGATCTCAAAGGTCATCAATGTGCTGTGAATAGCTTGGAATTTCATCCGAATGAGTTTCTTCTTGCAACAGGTTCGACAGATAAGACCGTCAAATTTTGGGATCTTGAAAAAATGGAGAACGTGTCAACAAGCTCGGTTTTGCTAAGTTCTGTCAAAATGGTCAAATTTGAGCCAAATGGTAGATGTCTTTTCTCGGCTTTGCATGATAATCTTCAATCAATTTCATGGGAGCCGAGTCAAATACATGATTCGGTGTATTGTCAATGGAAAAATGTTAGCGACATGTGTGTTTCCTCAAATAAATTGGTAAAAATAATTCAAAACCAATTACAAACATTAATAGTATAATTTTTAAAAAAAGATAGCCTCATCATTTACAAATAATATGGTCAGTTTTTATGCTGTTGATCTTCTACAAGTAGCGCCTATTGGTACACCACCACAGAGCGAAGATCGTTATCAATTTTTGCCTAATTTAGTTCAAAAACCAATGAGTGTAACGAATAATAATAGAAAAAGCTTTCGCCAATATGATAAATTTGAGTAAGCCTGATTTTTATCATTATTGTTATTTTAATATCAGCACATTTTTGCTATTAGAGCTTCAGAACAACCTCAAGAAGACTATGTCCCGACTAATGAAGTTGACAATTTCAAGGCTGATATTTTTAATCAAGAAGAGTACAATCGAATTTTCAAGCCAAAACGCGAAATAATGAGACGTAATTATCGTAATTATTATTATCTATTATCCACTAGGATAGAATAGGGGCAAAAAAAAAATTATTTAATAATTTCATCAAATAGGTTTAACCTTAGAAGGCCCGACTAAGTATTCATTTCAAATTTTAAATTTAGTCACACAGGCAAATTGAATGTTTATTTTGTAAATAAGTTAAAATTTTTTAAAAATTAAAAACAATGATTAGTTTTTACAGCTATTTTATAAAATTTTATTTTTATTAAGAAATATTTATATCTTAGTTTTTTTTTTAAAGGATCTGAAAGCTTTTTGGGCTTTAATTAGTTAATGATTTCAAATTTAAGAATGTTAAATTCTAAAATTCGCAACATTAAAGCTATCTTTGACATAAAATTAAAAGCTAAAAGAGTTTATATTTGAGTTACGAATTTATGAGAGTATAAATTCTTAAAAAAATACTCTCAAATCAAGTTAAAAATAGTTTTTTTATAGGCATATAATTATCGCTTAAGTTATTTATATGCAATTTAGAAACAAAAATACTGAAGTTAGGATTATCTTTAATTATAAATTACAAAATTAATAAAAAGTGTCAATTATACTTAAAACATATTCATTTTTTATTCATCGGAAACAAATTAATTTAATTCAAGCAATTTTACAAAAAAAAATCAAAAAATATTGATTAAAACAAAGCAAATTTTTAAAATTAGGATTATTTGAACTAAATTGTGTTTACTGAAGAATAAAAAAAAAATTTTTTTTGCGTTTGAAATAAAAAAGGGTAATCCTCTTGTTTCTCTTATTATTGAAGGTTTCATACATTTCATTAATCAAAAATATTTAAATAAAGTTATAAAAAAATAAACAAAATAGTAAAAAATTACTCATGTTTTCATATTCAATTATTTTAGTTCTTGCTTGTTCTCTAATCACGTAATGATTGTTACGTGACTCTCGGCTTGAATGGTCATGAATCTCGTTGCTGAGACAGATCATTATATATTTAGAACTATTTTGAGTTTAATTTCATATCTTACACATTGATACCACATTACATCCCAAGTGAGATTCTCAGTTGCACGCTTGCATGTCCATGAGTTATCCTCAAAAGAATAGTTAAGGTGTTATTTAGCTAAAACCCAGGTTCGAAAACTACAAAAAGATATCTAGATTTTATCTTTTCTTCGAGTTTTTTGGGCATTGGCTTCTAAAGGATCTAATGAGATATTGTTTGGAATTTCTTCTAAAAAATACATTATTTCATAAAATTGTATATTTAAAAAAAGTAAAATTTGAATTTATAAGCTAAATGAAGACTGATAATCAAAATTTCGCTGATAACTTTAATTTTTTTCAAGTAAAATTGCTTGAATTAAGTTAATTTGTTTCCTATGAATAAAAAATGAATATGTTATAAGTATAATTGACACTTTTTATTAATTTTGTAATTTATAATTAAATATAATCCTAACTTCAGTTTTTTGTTTTTCAAATAATGATTTTTGTTTTTCTTTTTCTAGATTAAACTCTCTTGAAGCTTTCAGATTGAGTTAGAAATTCTTTGGACTTTGGAAAGAGGAAAAATTCTAACTAATTTTTTAAATAAGCAATTATATTTTAATTAATCATATTTTTAAGAAGAAAAAAATATGTCAATTTTTTAACAGAGTTTTTCGAAATTCAGATATAAACAAAACAATAATTTTTTCTTTTTAGATAAATTAAATTTACTAAACTAAAATATTTTAAAAAAATTTACTGCAAAAAAGTGCAATATAATAATAACAAAAAAAAATAGCTATGATGTGGGTCAATCACATGAAGTGAGGTTTAAAGCTTACTGTAATAACTTTCTAAATTATCAACTTTCTACTTTGTCAACTTTAATTATTTACAAATAATATGGTCAGTTACGTCTGTCGGTCTTATACAAGTAGCATATACTGGTACACCACCAGATGAATTCAAATTCTATTATATTTATTATAAAAAAAAATTCTTGTTAATTTTTAAATGTTTGTATTTGATAAATAATAATCAACTAAACAACATCTCTTACGGTACGGTAGACGGTTCCAAAATGTTGACTTTCTGTTAAAAACTTGTTAATTAAAATATTTTTGATATGTAAGACAAAAAGACAAGAATAAAACTTCAATAGAACTTTAATTGATTATTGATTTGATTTCTTAAAAAAATAAAGTAAAAATTTTATTTTTAATAAAAAAGGTGCAACAAACTATGCAGCATTGTTGTTTTTTAAATATTTTATTTTAGTAAATTTTAATTTATTAAAAAAAGGAGCTGAGCTAGCTAGGAAATTAAAATTTTAATATACTAAACATCGTTAATAATAATCTTTAAATTATTTTTACGAATAATTTTATTATTTTGGCACAATTAAGTTATTCAGAATTATTATTTTTGCCAAGTTCAAAAGCAAATTGAAAAAAAATATTTCAGTCAAAGCAATAGAAAATTTTGTTAACTAACAAAATTGATATTCAATTTAATATCAAGTTTTTTCAACCCTTGATATTATCTTGATAATAAAATAGTTATCAGTTGATAACACTGCTGGAGAGTGCGCAAAATTTGAGTTTATACGACAAATATGTAGTATTAGTAGTAGTAGTTCGGGCTGCGACACCCAACATGTAGAGTATAAATTAAGTTAAATATTTTGAAATAATTAAACATATTTATTTATATAGAATTTAGAATCATTTTTTAAATAAAATTAAATCAATTTTAATTCTGCAAGATTATATTTTAATATCTAATTTAGTTAAATTTTTTAAAACTTTTTATCTAGAAATTTCAGTATCAAATGATCCGAATGGACCAGGCGCAAGCAATCATGAACCGAAACGTTCGGTGTTAAATCGAATTACCAAAGAGAACTCTCCTGGAGAAAAACAGAACTTTTTTGTAGATATAAAAACAAACTTTCCATCAGCGCCTCAATCACAACCAGTTACTCAGCCTGTTACAAATCTTAAACCAATATCTGTTCCACTCTCACCTAATTATAATTCAGACAACATAAAACAGAATTTATTTAACGAAGGAAATGGTCTAGCTATACCAGAAACAATAAAAGAAGATTCAGCACAGCAGGTTAAAATGAACATTAAAGAAAATTCCAATGAAATACAAAAGCAAGAAGAAGTCAAAATTGCTGAAGAATTTAATGAAAAGGTGAAAATTGAGCCAAAAAATAGCTTCCATGTTGAAAAAAGCATAGATGAAAGCGATAGCTTGGTTTTAAAAATCGAAACTGGGCACGATGATTTTATGAAACAAATGCGAATGAGAAGTAGAAAGCTACAGTCGATTTGTTCAATGTGGAATTCAGGAAATATAAAACCAGCTCTGGACCATGCAGTTAATTTAAATGATATAAAAATAATGGCAGATATTCTAAATGAAATAAACTCGTTAAGCAGCTTATGGAATCTTGACATATGTACTATACTTTTGCCTTCAATTCGAAATTTGATTGATTCTAGACATGAAGAGTAAGAAAATTGCTGGCTGAATTTTTTGATTATTTTATTTTTTAATTTTAGGCACATGATAGCTGGATCCGATAGCTGTAAATTAATATTAAAAAATTTCGGAAAACTAATTAAATCGAATTTGATGAGTGCGCCGAATGTGGGTGTTGGTGTTGATATAACACGTGAAGAAAGGTAATGATCAAATTTTTATAATACCCCAAATCATTTAGCACTGAAAATATTTAGAATTTTTTTGTTTCTTTATTTAATTTTAGTGAATTTTTAGCAATTTTTTTTAATTTTAAAAAACCAAATTTTTTATAAAAACGAATTAGCTTTTATAGTGTCATAATCAATTTGTATCTCAAGATCATTTGATACATGTGATACCTTACTTTTATAGAACTTATTTTGATTTATTCAATCTATTTTTTAAATTAATTTATTTAATTCAGTTTTAACGCCTAGAAGGAGATGTAAAAAAAATTTTAGAAAAAGGATGTTATCCAAAAAAACTAAAAAGTTAAAAATAATTTTAATGTTAATTTAGCTCAGTTCAAATATTTTATTTCCAAAAGAATCATTCAAAATTCATTTTTAATGAAACAAATACAATTTAAGAGTTTTATTATTTTTTGAAAATTTATTTTGTTCGTTCAATAAATAGTTTAATTTTTTGTTTTGAATTTTTGATTCGCTTTGTTACATCCTATCTTTGTTTTTTGTTTAAATCATTTTTTTAAATTTTTTTGATCAAACATTTATAATTAAAAAATTTTAAATTAAATCATTTTTTTTTTGCAAAATATTATCATATTCATGACATTAAAAGTTAAAACAAAAAGGCTCGGAAAAATCCTCTTGTGTTTGAGTGTTAGAATGAATCATTAGTACTAAAAATACATTTTTTCAATTTATTAATCTTATTATCTTAAGGTAAGATATTTAATAACCAAACATTGATCCTTTTACGCCACTAAAAATAGAAAAAATTGATTGATTTATTTTAATCTTTGAATCTCAATTTTTTTTTGCAAATTATGAAACTAGATAAAATTCAACAAAAAATATGAACTGACTTAGGATTCAGCTTGAAGGAATAATTATTTTTTATATTAAAATTTGTTTTTTAAAATTTAATGTTTTGTATGCTTTGTTTTTTTCTTGTAAAAAGCCAAATTCTTCATTTTTAGATTTTATGATATTTAGTACAATAGAAAAAAATAAAAGTGTTAAAATTTTTTATAAGTTTTCTTTTAAAAATAAATGGCAAGTTCTGTAACAGCAGAATGATGCCATATTCATAGTTGCTTTATCAAATTTAAATATGAACAAATTTAGATGTGGTGCATTTTGCAGAGATTTTGCACATCTTTAGCAGACTTAACTTTAATGCAATTTGCTGCATTAACAGAACTAGGAAAAACAAAGCAATAATAATTTTTATCATTAATATATTTTTCAAATTTATCAATATAAATAAATAAAAAATTTATCTCAAAATTTAACACTTTAATAGCCAGTCTAGAACTGCAATTGTTATTACATGATTAAGCATAGTTCCTAGTATTTTCAAGGGTGTATTTAAAATATATATTAAAAATTTTAACCTTTTTTTGAATCAATTAATGATTTATTAACTTAATTTAAGACAAACAAAATGCCGGTCATGCTACCAAAATTTCGTCGAAATTGTTAATATTATTGAAAGGAAAATGCCAATTGTTCAATCAACCAAATTAATAAACAACTTTCGTGAAATAAATCTTCTAATGAAAACAATCGAATAGAAACTAAAAAAATTTGAAAATTCCAGAAAAAAAATTGTAATTTATTATAATCAAAGAGATTTTAAAAAAACAATTTGAAGGCTCATCTCATTATACATTTTTTAAATCAGTTTATAAAATAACTTTATTTTATATTTTTAATAAAATTTTTTGATAATGAAAAAGTTTTTTTTTCTTGCGATAGTTTGATATCATTTTTTTAATATAGGTTTATTTAAAGTATTACTAATATTCTCGTATATTTTGAAGGCAAAAAAAGTCACAAGACCGTCTGCAAATAAAAACGAGTTAGACTGATATTTATTGATCCTGCTTCTTCTTTGGATGCCATAAATATAAAAAGTAAAAAGGAAAGGTCTAATAAAGTTATCTATTATTTAAATTTAATTTGGATTTGATTTTTGATTGATTAGGAAAATAAGAAAAAAGAAGATTCATTAATATTACTCAGGTGATGAATAGAAAAATTTATATAATAACTAAAAGTCTCTATCGATTTATGAAATATTTTGGTTTTTATTTAAATAAACAAATGAAAAATAAAAATTTTCAAATTTTACGAAATTTTAATTTTATATAAAGAAATGAAATGAATGCTTCCGATCTTAGCATTTCTAATATGTTGTTAAGGAATAAAAAATATCTTAAAAAATTTTTAATCCTGACGTAATTTTAACTCCTGACATAATTAAAGCAAACAATCTTTCCTTCATTTGTAAATAAAACTCTTTTTAATATTTTAAACAAAATTAATTTGAAAAAAGCTTTATTTTGTCAATTTTTTGTAACATATTTATTCAATTTTAGATTTTTAAGTTGAAATTTTTGCCAATTTTTTCATAGAATTATTTAAATGACTTTAACAAATTCTCTTGCGAAATTTTAAATTTATGCAGTTAAATTGTTAAAGAAAAAATCATTAGGTTGAATAAAAATAATAAATTATTTTTTTTTGGTTTTGATTATTGAAGTTAAATTCATTTTAAGAAATTTTTAAGACTCCATAAGAGAACCCAATTTTTTAGTTTTTTCTTTAGAAATAAAATCAATTTTTTTGGCACAAAATTTAATCAGGCTAGCTGTAGCAAAATAAAGGAGGCTGACGCAAAGAACCTATTTTCTAAAAACTTGATTAAAAATTTTATTTATTACTAAAGTTTGTTTTTTGTACAAAAATCTTATATTTTTTAAACTTTTTGTTACTAAGTAATTAAACAATAAAATAAAATAAATAATTTTTTCGAATAATCATTCGAATGCAACTTAAAAGAATTTAGTCCTCGATAAAGATTGTAATATGGTAGAATAAAGACCAACTTAATTTCATCTCTAAAGTTTCATCAAAAATGGAAGCTTCATCTAATTTTTTTCTGAATTCAAATTTTTTTTATTATTTGAAAAAATTAAATCGGCGCTTTAAAAGTTTAACACTTTCAAAAAAAATAGTTGTTTTAATAATATTATTTTTTTTGCTCAAAACGTTAATTAGAATAATCATTTATCTGCGACAAGATTTATTAACAACAGTTTTAATATATCAAAACATATCTCGACATCGAATTTCATGCACCAGTGATAATTATTTAAATCCAGTTAAAAAATTCAATCTTTTTAAATACTATTACAAAAAGCAATCTTCCCATAATATCATTTTCAACGACTTGGAATTTCCATCCCATTTTTCACAATTCAAATTATGCAAAACAAATCAATTTGAAAATTCATTTCTATCTGCGACAGTTAATGATTCGAATAAATACTCGTTGTATTTGAATTCAACCAGATCGAATTTGGTCTCTCGAGATTCATTTTTATGTATCCAAGAATTGTTCTACTATCTCAATGAATCTCTTCAAGTGTTTCTATCGGACAATTTGACACAAATAAGTAAACAATCTTTAAGAATTCTAAAAAATAATATGAAAAAAACTGAAGAGTTTATTGAATTTAAAAAAAAAGTAACAATAATTATTATCCCGTTTATGAATAGAGAAAAAAATTTGGCAGACATGCTTCTTAATTTGCATCCCTTTCTTCAGAGACAGTTTTTAAACTACAAATTATTTGTAGCTGAACAAATAAATACCCAAGATCCGTTCAATAAAGGTAGATTATATAATTTGGCTTATGCCTATTTGAAGGAAAAATATGATAACATAAATTGTTTGATATTGCAAGACGTTGATTTAGTGCCCGAATCTGATTATAATGTGTATGAGTGTGGAGAAAATCCTAGACATTTATCTGTTTCAATAAGATCCGAGTCAGATACAAATTCAAATCAAGAGTATAGCGAAAATTTATACGAATTGTTAATAGGTGGAGTATTGTGTATTAGACCTAAATCATATGAGAAAATCAATGGATTTTCAAATGAATTTTGGTTCTGGGGTGGAGAAGATGATGGTACCACTTTAATTAATTACTTGATTAATGTTTATTTGTATTTTTTCTTAATTTTAAAGATATGGTTATTAGAATGCTTGCCATGGATATGTGTGTTACAAGACCGAAACCAGAACATGCATTGTATAAAATGTCCAAACATAAAAAGTCTGTACGAAACCCAAACAGAAACGATCTTTTATTTTATTCTGTTGAGAGGATGAATTTTGACGGACTTAGCAATCTTAAGGATTTAGATGGAGGTGTTATTGAGCAAATAGAATACGATCTCTATATCAAATTAAAAATTAATGTTGGTTCATTTGAAAAAAAAAATGTCATAGTTTAATAACGTTAATCAATTTTAGCTATTTTTTTTTAAATGAAGTGAAGTATTTTTATTGATATATATTTTTATATTTAAATGAAATAAAATTTCTCACAATTTCTTAAAAAAAAATTTTGCTTTTAAACTATAGCTTAAAAATAAAAAAAATAAAAAGGCTAATTCTTGAAATTTTATTCATAATTTTATTCAAAAATAACATAAATGCTCGATTATTACAAGAAGTACAAGTATTTATGTTTCATCATGCTGCACTTTCATACATCCAGTGATCGCTTTTAGTTAGAATGTATTTTATTTTCCAATTATACGACTAAAACTATTTTCGGAAAATTAATCAAAAAAATAAAAAAAATATATAAAAATATAAAAAACCATGCTAAAATTACGATTTTAGCTAGATTTTTTATTGTTTAGTAGTAGTAGTTAATACTACGGCCCTTTGGGTAAAGCTTTCTCGTAGCTATGGCAGTAAGTTCGACTTTTTCCTGAGCCATTTGTCCTGATTATTTTTGAATTTGTTTATTGATTTATAATTAATGATCTGATGAGGTAAACTATTCCAAACCAAGTATTTACTAGCTATTTTTTGAAATTTAGAAAAGTGTCTAACTTTGAGCCAAAAAATTCTGATAGAATAACTAAATAAAATAAAGATTAAGAAAAAAATTCAAATTTATTGGAGAAAAAATGACTCAATTTAAGCTGTAAATTGAGGACTGATGTAAGCTTGACTGAACCTATCGCAAATCTGATGATGGAGTAAGATCTTCTGGATTTTTTTATTCAACATTGATCAAAAGAATGTGATACGAGACCGAGATGATTGTCAAAAAAGCCTTAAGTAAGCATACCAATCCAGTAACATGCAATACATGTCGAGAATTGATGAAGAATGAAATAGGTGTTAAATTGCATATTGCAAAATTGCAAAATTGCATCAAAAGACTTTTTGTAAATTATATTGTTTAGACTTTCGTTTCGATTTATTCTATTATTTGATCATAGAAAAAAAATTTTCATCACAAAAATTTTCTATATTTTTTTCCTTTAAAAACTTATCACATCATTTGTGATCAATTGTTCACAAAGTTGGTATGGCCCATTTAAAATATAAAGAAAGTAATCAAGTCGTCAGCAAAAAAAAGTGAGTATTTTTGTTCAAATGATCAGCTTTGGGATTAACCATTTTTTGAATAAAAAAGACAAGATTTCTGCAGTCTTCCTTAGTGATCTAAAGACAGATTGTTCAATTGCTAATATTTTATTATTTTCAACATGTGAATAAAGTCTGTTGTTAAATATTCTTTCCACTAATTTTCCAAAATATTTAATAATTATTAGGGTCGGAAGGGAACTTTTTTTTTCAAAAGCATTGAAATTTTGGCGATCTTCCATGACTCAGGTAAAAAATCATATTTTAAGCAAAGAACTTAAAGACTCTAATGAAGAAAGAATTTGTAAGATTTTTTACTATTTTATTATGGATTCAACCAAAACCGATAGCCATATTTTAAAATTAATGTCAATTAAAGTATATTTGTGAGTGATTGAGCTTTTCGCAAACAAAAAAAAAACTTACAGCCTTTTCTTGACTTTTTCAAAATTACAAAAATTGAAAATTTTGAATTATTTTGTCTTATTAGTATAACAAATTAATGGATTGTCATCTAAATCTTGATTTTAAAGGCGTTATTTCTTCTGCTAGTAATTTTTTTTTTCTTGCTAGCAAATTTTTTGATAGCTAAATTAATGATAGTAATTATTTTATTCTGCTAGCAAGTTTTTTTCACCTACTTGTAAAATTATGTGTATGATAGCAATATTTTTTCTTTTGATAGCAAAAATTAAAAGTTTAATAAAATAACATAAAATATTTTTATTCATATTAAGTTAGAAAAGAATAATAAAGAAATTAAGCTAAGTACCGACAAAAAATATAAAAATTTCATATGGAAATATTAATTTTAGTTTATTCGCTGTCTTTTTGATTTTCTGACAGAACTATTTTCTGTATTTCTTTTTTTAGTTGTAGAACCACGAGGTCTGCCACGACGTTTTGGACCATGTGAAGATTTTTGTGTATCAGCTTGATAATTTTGATCAATATTTAAATCATTCGGTTCATTTAATTGCAAAGAATTTTTCATAGGAGTAGCTTGTTGTTGAAACTGTTGCTGTCGAGATTCAGATGTTTGAATTTCTAATGCTTTTTTTGTTTTTCCAGGGTTGCCCTTTTTTCTTTTTTGACCTAATGGAACATCATGTGCATTTGGATGCCATTATTTAATTAATTATTTAAGAAGCATATAAAAAAATTTAGCTATCGAGTGTAAAAAATTAACAATCAAGTGTAAAAATTTAGCAATCATTAATTAATTTTTTTTACTAGCAGTTAAAAAAAAATTTGCTAGCAAGAAAAAAAAATTTACTAGCAGAAAGAAATAGATCTGGATTTTAAATGTATTTTGATATAAGAGCAAAAAAAAAAAACAATCCAGTTTGAATTTAAAAATCAATCGTTTTTTCATATTTTCAAATTTCAACTAAAATATTAATAATTTTAGTGAATTTACATTAGTCAGGTATTTTCAAAAAAAAAACGCATATAAATTTCGATTCAACATTCTTATGTTTCTTCAAACAATCATTATGTAATAATGAAATATGTTAAAAAAAATAAAATAAAAAATTAACATAACAAATTACCTGTTCACGTTTATTGACTTGGAAAAAAAGTGAAAAAAATTCAAGTTAAGAAATTTTTGTAATTTTTATTAATTTAAATGTTAAGTTAAAGTATTTAAAAAATCAAACAGTAAACTTAAGTTTTTGTTTTTGTTTTTTTGAATTTTTGCTTTAAATTTTTAATTAATATTAAAAAAATATATATCCTGATTTAACTTGTACTCATATTAGCCAAAAATGCTACTTCTAATTACAAAATAGCGTCAGCAAACAGATACAGAGAATAAAGTGAGGAAAAACGAGAGAAGTAAGTAGAAAAATAATATCCGGACCCGGTTCCCGGGATCACGGACCGGAAATCGCTCAATATATATATTTATATGTATCCACAATTTTTTCTTTTAATCATAACATAACATAACATCCAAAACAGAAACCTAATTTACATTTTTATTTTGTATACGGAATATAATTTAAAACGAAAAAAATGGAATCAACTATTAACCCGGTTGGCTTTTTTCTTACAGCTGTTAAATTTCGTAAATTTCTGTGTACAACTTTTGACACACCTCAATATACTTGTCTTTTTCGGGCTCGTTCATTTGATTGATTAGTTTGGGCGTGATGCGATCAAAACGAATCGGCTTATTGCGCACTAGAACCCTCGGTATTAGAATATCTTCATTGGGATCAACTAATGACGAGTTCATTTCGTCCTCGTCCTCGTAATCTTCGTCGTATTCATCGCTATTCTCACTGCCATCGCTGTGATTTCGCCTAAACGACTGATTATAATGACAATTGCGCACAGGCTTGTCATCCGATTCTAAATTTTAAATAATTTAAAATTAAAATCCCTATTAGCCTATTTAGTGTAATAAACCAACCGCCACTATTCAATTTTCTTTTTTTAAATTCACTCTTTTGCTCGTCGCCAATGTTGGATCGTTTTCTGGCTAGACTAGGAACAGTAGGAGCAGATGGGTCGGGACTAGATTGTTCGCTTTGTTTTTTTTCGTGTTTAAGCAACTTTTGCCAAATGATCATTTCGAGGGTGCCTGCAGGCTGCATTTGTGCTCCATTGGCGCCGACCACAGGCGTACTAACCACTGGCTTAGATGTGTTGTTCGTTTGTACAAGATTGAGATTTGCGGTGTCGTTGGCGAGCATGCCACGGCTCATTGTTTGATCAGCAGCCGATTTTAAACTGTTCAGAAGTTGAGAGTCCCGGTTATTGGGGTCCTCCTCGGGCATTCGATTCAGCAGCAAAATGGAAGGCAAGTCTTTTTTCTGTGTGCTAGCAGAACCGGAGTTGTTTGTCGATTGTAAGTTAATGGTGATGCGAGTCTGTCCAAGCAGGTCGGTGTTCCTGGTCTTGTCGCCCGACCACTTGTCGTACTTGAGCATTGCGGCGCGGCCAGTTGTGCCATTGGCCGATTTGGCCGACTGTCCCGGATTTACTTTTTCCAATACTTCGGACATGTCGGACGCCTCGGGCCTGAGCAGAAATTCGGCAAGGCGAACATGCTCCACTTTGCTTAGCAGTTCGAACACGACTTTCATTTGCGTGTTGAATTTGTGCAAAAGGTTGCGGGTGGACTGCTTGGGCTGGCAGCTGGTGTCCTCGTCGATGTCGCCGCCACAGTGTGTGCACCGCATGGTCAAGAATATGTCCTTGGTGTCCAGGTCCGAATAGGTCTTCGAGCACTGAACACACTTGAACAAGAAACGAGTGGTCATCTGCTTTTCGTCTTGTTCTATTTTCATGCGTATTTGATCAAGCTTGTACTTGATCACATTGACTATCATTTTATAGTTGATGAAAAAATACGAATATTTTGTCTGTTTTCCGTCTGCGGATGTCTCCATTATGGACTTTTCGCTGAGAAACTTTTCTGCCTTTAGATTAACCAAATGTTGGTGAACTAACTTAAGGTCCAAACGCAGCAATTCGGCAAGATCGTCCTCTTTGATGCATGGATAAATGAGAAGCATTTCCATGCACAAGTAGAGCTCAAATCCGTAAAAGTTTCGCATTATTATACGAATTAGAGTCTTTAAGTCGGACGGGACTTGGGTCTGCAGTGTTTCATTTGATGATTGGTAAATTTGAATCGGACTAGCACCGTTTTGCATTTTATTATTTGGTTTCAAATTAGTTTATCAAACAAGGTTCGGCAGCAAAATATCCAACTTTTAAAATTCAAGTCAATTAGATAATTACTATGGGATTTGATCAATTAAAGAGAAAAATAGACTAGATATATGTATATTTTTTATTTAATTTAATACAACAAAAAAAAATTTACAATTTAACATAATTTATGCATTTAATTAAAGAGCACTAGTCCGTGCTAGTCACATAGCTAATTACCCTCCCCTCTTTTTTTTCTCCATTTTTTTTTTTTTAATAAATAAAAAATAAAGTCTAGAAAAGATCTTACTTGAAATGGTTGAAAAAAAATTTTCTAAAATGATTTTTGGAAAATTTTCATCTATTTATAGTCGTTATGTTTAAAGACTTTGTTTTTGAGTAACGAATCAAATTCATGATTTTAGATGGATGCATTGGATTTTTTTGTTTAGTTTTAAGCATAATTTAAAATAGATCTTGCTAGAATAATTTTTTTTGTACACAACGACACCTATTTTGTCTTATATTTAATTTAGTTGCAGTACTAACAGTTCAATCATGCTTGAGCTTGTGTTTCATACGCAAGCAATAAATTGCTGATTTATCTTTTCATAAATTATATAAAATTTCAATGTGTGTTGAGTTAATGAAACGAGCTTACATAACTAACTAATTGTGAAATTAAATAGCTTATTTATTAATAACACCAGCGCAAATAATTTCGTAATATTAATCTTTTTTTTAGTGAAATTATATTTACCGAATTTGAATATAAACTTTTAAATTTTTATAAAAATTTTTAAGTTTTCCTTTTGAGCAATTTAAATTTAATTTGAATTTTTTTAAATCTGAATAAATGCTGTAAACAAAATTTAAAATTTGCGTTTAGTTCATTAATCTTTAGTCATATTGCCGATTTGAACTATTATTTTTATTTTTTAGCAAGCATAAATGTTCAAATTTAATTTTTTGTGCTAGCCATGAGCATAGCCAAAGCCCATCTATTTGCACTTCAAGGGACTGATTTATCTCGACATTTTAGAAAGATTGATTTTAGACTCAATCTTTTTCAAAAAAAAAATCTAAAATAAAAACTAAAAAAATTTGAACAAAATTTTCTATCAGTTAAGATCATAAATTCTTCAATTTAGACAATTTTTTTTCAAATGAATATGATAAAAAACAGATTCAACGTCAAGTTTAATTTTATTTAGGATAAGTACAGCTTTATTTAGCCTCATTCCACAGATCATATCAGATTAATCTATTATTGTCAATTTTTATACCATTCATTAATCTAAAATATAAGCTGAATATGTTTTTGCATTATAATTATTGAAAATTTGAAACATTCAATATTATTTAAACCTTAGCTTATCAGATGCTAGCAATCAATATAATTTTTTAAAATAACTTATAATAAACTTTTATGTTTTCGAAACATTTCATTATAAGTAAAATACTCATTTTTATAATAAATTATAAAAATAAAATAATCATAATAATTTTTTTATTATATTTCATTATTGTTTTTTTTTTTTTATTATAAAAATTCTAAATTAATCATTTTAAAAGAACAAGTCATCTTATTTTTTTGATTTTATTTAAACGATTTTATTTTTAAAATTTTGTGTAAAAAAGATTAAAATCACTATTAGTATTAAAATGGTTTATAATCACTTAAATTTTTGATAAAAATTCTGATAAAACATGATTTCGGATCTAGAATAGAAAATTATTTTTATTTTTTTTGATAAAATTTTGGATTAGAAATTTTCATAAAATTCAGAATAAAAAATGAGCAAAAGCCATCAAAATTACTCAAATGCTTTGATTGAAATTTTTTCATCCGTTTTTTTTTCAAATCTAAATCTTTTTAAAAAATTTATTCAAAAATAAATAAAACTAGTCTTGATTTATAAGCATCTTAAGTTTTCAAATGAAAATTCAAAATATTTTATACTTCATCACGGAGAATTAAAAAATTGTCTGATAGAAAAAGATAGATAAACTAATAGAAAAAGAAGGTTAAATTTTATTATTGAAATTAAAAATATTTCCTTATTAAAATAAAATCTAATTTATTTTTTATCTTTAACAACTTAAATAAGACGTTTAGAGATTTTTAGATATAAAAAATTGGTAATTTAATAAAAATTTTGATTATTAAATATCGATTAAATTTTTATTTTTTGTTTCAAATATTTAAAAAAACGATTCGAATGCACTATTTTTAACTTAGAAATTTTAATTTAATTAAACTTTTTTAGTCAAGCATTTTTTTTAGAAAAAAAATGATTCTAAATTATTTTTAATTTTTTATTCAAAAGAGAAAACTTAAAATTCTTTAGGAAAAAAAAGTTTAAGCTCATTTAATTTACTGATTTCAGAACTCTTATAAAGAACAGTCAGTAGTTCTTCTTCAAAATAAAATGATTTAAAATCAAAAATAAAGATTTTAAAAAATATACTAGAGGCTTTTTGAATTAACAAATTTAATTTAATTTAGAATTTTTTATTAAGGCTTTAGAAGTTCCTTGACTTATTTAAGCTTGAATTGGCAGGTATTTACAATACAATTAATTTAGTTTTATTTTCGGTTTATATTTCAAATTGAAAAATATTTTAAAAATAATTTTGGCAATGTGAATGTGACATTTTGTATATCATACAAAATTTTGTAAACAAAAATTAAAAAATTTTATAATTTTTGTTCAATGATGAAAAAAGTTGTAAAATTTTTTAATTTTTGTTTACAAAATTTTGAATGAAATTTCACATTGTAAATAATTTTTCCAAATTGATTATAGTTTTAAACTAAAAATATAATCTTTTTAAAATTGAAAGTTTTATTATAAAGTTATCAATTAAAATTAAAAAAGTTAGAATTTTGAAAATTCCATGTTTGAACTTATCTTAAATTTCTTAAGATCTAAATCTAAATTATTTTCCTTTTCTATCAATTATTGATGTCCTTAATCTACTCTTCAGAGTTTACTTTTAAAGGGAATTAAAAAGTTAGAATAAAACTGAATTTTAATTAAGATAATTTTCTTAATAATTCTAATTTTTTTCTAATTTTCCTACAATTAATCTCAAATAATTAATTTATAATGAATATAAAGAAAATCTTTATCAAAATATTGTTTCCTAATTTTAATTTTATAAAACAAAGATAAATTTTTTCAATATATTTTATGAAAATATGCTTAAAGATAAGTCTTTTTTTGCATTTAATTTGAAAAAATATTTGAGATCAAGTTGCAAATATATTTGAATTTTTGCTGTTTTTGAATAATTTAAAAAAAATGGATAGTCATCGTGTATCTTAAGTTAATCCAAGAGAAATCATAAGTTTTTTGATTGATTTTGGAGTATTGTGAAATATGGTACAAAATAAATAAATAGAACAAAAACTAATGCTTAGAAAGATTATAAATTTTTTTCTGAAGACTTTTAATTAGTTCTGTGAGTGCAACAAACTGCAAAATACTTAGTTGCATCTAAAGGCCTGCTAATGATATGCAAAGTCTAAAATTTGTCTAAGTTTAAAATTTTGAAAAAGTTGAACCATGTTCCGTATGCAGAACTTTTTTTTTGACTTTTAACATCTTGTTCTGTTTTATTGTACTAAATTTCACCGATATTGGGACCGATGAGATTAAATTTTAAAGTTAGAATTTAAAAATTTACAAAATTTGTTTAAATAATTGAATTTAGATTAAAATTTAATCGACTAAAAAATGGTTTACCTAAAACTGGCTAATCTAAATTGGCTTAAGCGCTAACCGAGCTAAACCAACATCACAATTGAGAGCAAAGAAAAATTTTTTATCAAATTTCATGTTTCAAATGAGATCAAATCATTTTAAATGCGCAATTAAATTTCAATACATTTTTATAAATTATAATCCTTCTTCAAAACTTTAATAATATAGATTTGAAATTAAAAAAAATGTAACAATCTGTCATGAAATTTAATTGCGTATTTGAAATGTTTTGATCATATTTGAAATCAGAAATTTGATCAAAAATATTTCTTTGTCCAAATGAGTCAGATTCTGGTTCTGATTACAATGTTGAACATTTTTCTGAAGACGACAAAATAAACTTAAGATAAGTGGTTATTTTGATCGCTCGTGGCATTTATAGTTATAAAATTTATTTCACACCTTTTTATAATAATTACTGCACAATTAGATTAATTTTTCAAATCAATAATTCTTCTTCATTAAAATGTTTCTAAATCTCGTTTCTAAATTTATTATTTTTATTTTTATTTTATAATTTTATTTAATCTGAAGGAGCATTAGCTCGATACAGAATAAACAAATAAATAAAAAAACTAGAGCTAATTTTTATCAATTTTCCAAAGTATATCAACGTGTTCATGGCCAATGAATGTTGTGATAGATGTATGATTTCAATGAATTAAAGCTTTAAATGAATTGAAATTTAAAACTCTTAAAAAATAATTTTTAAAAATTTGTAAACTAAAAATAAATAATTTAAAAAAAAAACGGAACATGCTTTATTTGTTTTCTAATTTCATCCTCTCTTTGATAATATAATATAAAAATTGGTCGAAGATTCTCAAAGATGTAATGAAATATGAAAAATTAAGATAATGACACACAATTGAAAAACAAGCAAATTAATAATATTTAGACTGGAAAAATAAAATATTAATATAAAAGAATAGAATTTCTCACTTTTTTCTTTGTTTTATCTGTTTAAATTGAATTATTAAATTTAAAAAACAATAAAGTTTTTTTTTTGTTTATTAAATGATAAATAAATCATAAATCACGTGATTTGAGCATTTAGAATTTAGTAAATTTATAATTTAATAACTAAATTGAATTTTGAAATGGCTTCACGAGGCAAAACAGAAACAGAAATATTAGAGAAAAATCTTTACAGTCAATTGGATCGTTTAATTGATCAATTAAAAGATATCGAGGAAAGCAAGTAAAGATTTTAAATTCAGAAAAAAATTTTTAAAATTTTTCAAATTAATTTCAGAGATGACATGTCTGAAGAAGAGTATAATGAACAAAAACAGGAAACTTTGGAACAGTTGAAAGAACTGAACACGTCGGTAGCAAAGTTTAAGGAAGGAAATTTGAGTTTGGTAGACCAAATGAATGCAATACAATTAGCTATTCAAGCGGCTGTGTCAAACGCATTTCAAACACCAGAAGTAATACAAATGTTTGCCAAAAAAGAAAAACCGCAATTGCGTCAGCGTTTAGCCGATCTGGACGAGAGGCTCAAACTTGGCCAAATTGCGGACCTCAAAAGCTCTCTTAGACAAAAACTTGAAATTTTATACGCACTACAAAAACTCGGCGAAAAGCTCACTGCTGATGAAAATGAGTTTCTAGTTGCAAATTCGAACACAAATATGAAAGAATTTGAAATTGCGTCAACAAATATAGGTACATCAAATTAAAATTTTAACCTTTTTATTCATCTAATTAATAAATTAATTAATTAATTAATTTGAAAGGCACTGGACTGCTTAACATGGCCGGCAATCAAATTCAAGAAGCTAAAAATTAGTTGCTATACCAATGACCCAATAGTCCTTAATTTTGTTTTTCGATATATTTTTTTTTCTATTAAAGCAGTTAATAAACTTATAATTTTTGAGTATTTCATTTTCTAGTTTTTAGTCTAATTGATCAATAAATCGCAGCCTGTTTCCATAGAGACTAATTTCTTATCAGCTTAGTTTAGCTTAAATACAAATTCAAATACAATCTGAGTCATTCGTGTCCTGAAATAGACGAAAGAGTTTTTTTTTCTGATTGCCATAAAGGAAACGTAGTTTTTTTTCATTTTAGACATGCCTAGTGAAGAAAATAGGGACGTAATTGACGATCTGGTTGAAAATGTTGTAAAACCTGGCCCGATAAAGTCTTATAATTCACAATCATTGTCCGCATTGTCGTTTGCAAGGGAAAAGCAAGAAGAAAGAACTAGAATCAAGTCGAACGATGACAGTTTAGTGATTAACATGGTGCATAGCGAAGTGGAAGAAGACGATGACGAAAGAACCAAGACAGATGTGACTGTAAAGCGCAATCCTAAAAATTCTTACCAAGACTCGGATGTATCCAGTAGTTCGCAGTCGGAGAACTTTAGCTCAAGCCTTATGATGCCTTCAAAGCAAGAAAACAATGATTATTCTTTAGTTGTGAGTCGAAATGAAGTGAAAAATGTTCGAGAGTTTTATTTAGTTTTTTTTTCTAGTTAATTAACCTTTTTAATTTAAATTTCAAATTTAGTCTGACCATTTGAATGTGTTAAAATATGAGCTGAAAGAAAAAGACCTCGATATTGTTCAGTTACAAAAAGAAATTAATGAATTACAATTAGAAAATAAAATGCTTAAAGCCAAAATTCCATTGTATAGCACTCAGTTCGATTTGCTAAAAGACGAAACAGCCAAAACAATGGACACTAATAACCCATATGTAAATTTAGACTTGATTTTGAGTTTTACCAGAGGCATTTTATTAATTTTCGTTTCTATTTTAGATTAAAGAAATGCTGGTGTTCAAAAGAGAGAAAGACGTGGCTATGGAAGAATTAATGAAAGCTCAGGATACTATTAGTCGAATAACTATGGAGAAAAATTGCAAAAGCATTGACATGTTCGATCCGAATAGTCCAGAATTGCTTAAAAAAAAGCTAAAAACGTATGAAAGACAGATTAGAGAGCTAGAGACCGAGAATGAAAAATATTCAACAGAGCTGGCCAAATGTGAAAAAAATTTATCACTTCTTAAACAAGAGAATGCCGAAATTCGAATCAAAATTGGAGAGAACAAGATTTTATATGAACGAGAACAAGGTTTACTCATGGACATGGCCGATTTAAAAAATGAACTAAAGTAATTCGAAATTTTTAATTTTTTTTTGGTGATTTTATTTTCAAATTGAGACTTAAAGGATAAATTTATAAATGTAGATTTTAATTGTTTGCTTTGATCTCATGATAGCCAAAGAGAGTCAAAATAAAATAAATCAATTTATTTAAAGGAAAAAAACTTGTTTATTTGGGATGGTTGAATTCCAGAGAGACTTCGTTATTTTAAGAAAATGCACTTTAAATCATATTTAATTTAATTTTGCTTTTAAGGCTTTAAATTAAGTTATTTTAAAAGAAACCTAATTCTTGTTATAATGATTCTAAAGCTAATTAGTTTTGTGTTAATCATGCAATTAAAAGTCTTTGGGGAAAATTTTTTGGAAAAAGACTTTATAATTTTAGCTTAAAAAAGGGTAAATTATGACTATGAGTAGAAAGAAATATTTCTCAGAAAAACCGAAATATTCTTTTTTAATTTGAATTTTCGGGATTTTTTTTTCTAATTAAAAATAATTCTAAAAAAATTTTAATTCATCAAAAAAATTTAAATTTTACATTGAATTGTTCAAAAAATTTTGATTTTTTAAATTAAATAAATATAATTCAAAAATTGAAAATGAAATAAAATAAAATTTAGCAATAATTCATCTTCTGTATTTAAATATTTACAAATTTTTAAATTTTAAGTATTTTTAAAATAAAATTTTACTTCATCACTTTCTCAAGGAGACTTTAATAGACTTTAATTTAAAATCTTTTTATTCTAGAGGAAATTTTTTGATTTATAAACTGAATACTTTCTTAAATCAAAATAAAAACTTATTCGATTTAATTTATTAAAAAATTAAAGAAAATAAATTTTCCAGTTAATTTGCATAGTTGTTTAAATCAAAAATTTATGACCGAAAATTTAATCAATTTTAATTTGATATAGATAAAAAAATTAAAATTTTTTTGGAAAATTGAAGTTTATGATCTAATTTTCCTGATCAGGCTCAAAATTATTCTAAAAAAAAGTATTTTCGATTAAAATATTAAATTTAGAGACATCCTTTCATGTGTAGCAAAACACTAATAATTTCTTGGGTTAAACCATAGACAAGTATTGTGCAAAATTCTAAATGTATAAAATTTATTAAATTAATTTTAGCATTAAATTTATTTATTTTGAAAACAATATTCTGAAAATAAAAAAATTTAAAAACTTTATTTTTAAATGATAATTTTTGTGAATGATCATTATAATTAGATCAAAAATTTCAATTTGCTATTTTTAAAACCAAGTTCTAGATCATTTAGTTCCACATTAACATACACTAACAGTATTTAATTTACTATAAATATTTCCTGAAATAAAAAATTTTAATCAAGATTATTTTTAAAAAAATTAATTTTTCAACTGTGTAAGTATTTGTATTTTTGAAGCTCAGATTTTAATTTTTTTTCCAAATTTTATGCATTGATCTTATTTAGAGTCACATTCTTTTGACGCAATCTAATGGCTTTTTTTGTAACATTATCAAAAATATAATGGCAAAGTAAAATTTTTGATCAAATTTCATTTTTCAAAAATGATCAAAACATTCTAAATGCGCAATTAAATTTCAATGCATTTTTTGAAATTACAATCCTATTTCAAAAGTCTAAAAATAAAGCTTTGAAATGTTACCAAATATCAAAAATCTGCGATGAAATTTAATTGCGCATTTAAAATGTCTTGATCATTTTTGAAAAATTAAATTTGATCAAAAATTTTACTTTGCCAATATAATTATACATCATTTGTATATACATTTTTTAAATCAAGGTATTACATTAATTTTCTATTTCGAAGGAGAAGATTATAGAAATAATAAGATATAAGAATTTCTTTTGATGTGTTAAATCTTTTAGAATAAATTTAAGTTCGATCATCACAGTGTTTCTTCTATTCGAATATATTTTAGTCTTAAAAGGTGACTCAAATAACACTTTTTTCCACAACACTTGTTTCAGAATCTTGTTTGTTTAATTCTTTTAATTATAAATAAAAAATGTTAAAAAGCAAGCTTGCTTCATTCTTTAGCTAGGAATTTAGAAAAAAAAATTTTTTGTTTTTTCTTTTAAAATTATTTTCAATAAATTAAATTTTTTTAACATGCCTGGTTTTTAATTAAAATATTTTATCTAAAAGAAAATTGAAACAAGCAAATGGTCAGCTATTAGAAGTTAACAAGCATCTTGTTGAAGAATTAAATTGTAGACAAGAACCAGGTTTGATACAGCTAGAAGGCATAACAACTTCAACACAGACACCAGTTGAACAGACTGAGTCATCCAAATCAAAAAAAGCACAAAATAATAATGTTTCTGATGATGATTTAAATTCTACATATTGCATACAGCAAAATTGTGATTTGAAAAAATCCAAACATCAAAATTACCAAACGAGGTCTGGTTATGAAACCAACCATTCAAATTATAACTTATCACGAGTCGATGACAATATTATAAACAATTTTAGACCGTTTAGCCAAACAGGTCTTCACGGTCACAATTCACATTTTTCTAACATGTCGCAAAAAAAATATCACAAGCAACGGCAACCAGTCGATTATGAATATGAATATCATCAGACAAGAAATACTCACCCGTCATCAAGACTTAGCCGACAAAGCTTTTCTAGATACGAAGAACAGCATGAATACTTTAAGCCAGAGTCTAGTGGTAAATTTTTTATTCAAATTTTTAGCTTTATTTCTTTGGGTTAATCAGTCGAATAATTATTCCTTATAAGTTGTTGAAGAAGAACTTTTTTCTGTTATTAAAAAATATCTAATAAAATTAAAAATAATTATTTCTATATTTCGTAGCAAATAAGATCTTTTATAAAGTCTAGCTTGAATCTAACTTGCTTTAATAATATTTTCTCTTAGAAATTGTTGTTTAGATTTTAGTAGGTTTAGTTGAATTATTTATGAAGATAATTTAACTATTTTACTGAAAAAATTCAATTTAACAATTTAATTTTAAGAATTAAAAACAAAATTATTAATATTCAAAATTTTTTATGAATGTTTAGAAGAAACCAAAAAATAAGAGTTGCATTAAATTCAAACAGCTTTACGTGACTTTTTAAAAAATTTATTTCAATTAGTCTGGGAAATTAAGAATTTAAAGAAAAAGAAACATCTTAACATTTGATGATAAAAAATCTAAAATATATTATAAAAATAAAAAATCTTAAATCTAATCTTTTTTAAAATATATTTTAAAAAAGCATTAATAAACAAATTTAAAATAATAAAAATGAAAATTTATTTTTTTATTTGTTTCCCAGAGAATCATTGCTTTCTTAACTTCAGTTCCAGTAGAGAATGCTATATTTAACATCTCTTTCCTTTTATGGATCTTTCCGCTAATCGATTAAAAATTTTACAATAATTAGAGCATAAATCTAACATTTATAAATAAGCTGAGTTGACTCATATTCAACGCAGTTAATTTTTACCATTTAGTTTTTTTCTCTGGCACTCAAAGGACTGGTATCAATTTGACACTTTTTAACTCTCTTTATCTCTCGAATTGTTCATCAGATTTCCAAAATCCATTTTCATTTTGAAAATTTACTCATTGTTACAAATTCTGAAAGTTTTAGATGTGTACAAATGATCATTTATAAAGGATATATGAGTAAAAAAAAAGTGGCTTTGAGTGTTAAAATTTAATATGAAAAAAAAGATTTTTTAGATTATTACTTATTAAAAACTAAATTTTTTAACTAAGAATAATTTTTTTAATTATTTTTAAAAAATAATTCTTGAGAAACTAAGGTAAAGCAATTTTTTTAAAAAATCTCATTTATTTTACCAGGTAGTATCTAAAAATTTAATTTCTTTACAACAGTTAAAAAATGATATGAGCATAATTATTTTCATTAGACGTAATAAAATTTACATTAAGCCAAAAAAAGCATAAAAGAGAACTTTTTTTGTAAATTTTAGTGAAATAAAGCTAAAATTTAATTTTGATCAAATTAAAAACTAAAATTAACTATTTTAACCAATTTGAAAAAATATATAGTTTTATATTAAAAATAAAATCTCAATAAAATATTATTTTATTTTTAATTTTCTATCTAATTTTTTAACTTTGTTTTTACTATTGTCAATTTTTTTGTAAATTAAAATTTTCTTCTAAAAAAAACTTAATTATAAATAAAAACATAACTCTTTTCATATAAAAAAAATTCTAAATTGACACAAATTTTATGTCTATTACTTTACCAGAAAAATAAAATGCCCAAAAAATTAATTAACTTAATTGACATAAATTTAAAACAATTTTAAAACAATTGAATTTTATTTCTAGATTCAGTGAACTCAAATAAAGGAAAAGAAATTCGTTCTAGATCGTTAAGACAGTATTCGTCAAACGAAACTGAGGAAGACGAATATGAGGATATTAAGAAGAGCCTTAAAATAAACGTAATGAGAGATATAAAATCAGCCCAAAAATTAAAGCTAAAACGTGACGAGATTTCGACATATAAAAATTATCAAAATGAATATAGACAAAAAAAAAGATATGAAGAACCGCCTAGAAGAGAAGCAGGCCTAAGACGTAGCATGACTTTTACTTCTAAATGTTCAAAAAATGCCTACGAAATTGAGTCAGACCTTAGTTCAACACCGTCTAGCAGTCAAATTAATCTTTATAATCAAAAATACCAAGGTATACATTTTTAGACTGTTTTTTTTTATTACTTGATTTACAGTTTATAAAATAAAATTTTAGATGAAGAATGTGAATACATTAGTCGGACACTTCCGTCCAGAAGCAAAAGTGTTGATAGAGTTACAGCAATGGAGCGAAAATTAATGGAAACTAGAGACGATGAGATAATAAATCAAAGAGAATTAATGGCAAAAAAAAGACCATTCGTACCCTCGAAGCCAGATGATATTCGAATTGGAGACGTAATAAAATTTTCAAGACCTGGCGGCAAAATAAGCAAAGGCATGGTCAAATACATTGGTCCTTTGCCGGAAAGAAGCGATGTTTATTTTGGACTAGAGCTTGACACTGAAGAGGGAAAGCATGATGGAGTCTACAATGACAAAAGATACTTTCAGGCGTATTTTTTTCCTAAAACTTTAAAAAAAACTTAAATTTTTTTTTTTAGGAAACCAAATAAAGGTGTATTCGTTAGTTTCAGTAAAGTAGTTATGGCATGGGGATAGAATTGGTTAGTCAAGATTAAAAATTAAATGTTTTACCAAAAACTGCCCTTTAGTTATTAGAACTTTTATTTTGAATAAATTTTATTTAAAAAAAGAAAAAAAAATTTTTCTCTTAACTTTTTGATTTATCAAAATTAATAATTAAATTTGGTAAAGAAATCGTTGTTTGTTTTTTAGGCATTACGAGTTCTTTTCGTGATCTTAAATGATTGAATAAAATTCTTTGTCTAATGTAAGTTTCTTTTTTTTGTTCTGTTTCAAACAAAAGACGCCGGCGATAATTTTCGCTCACAATATATGAATTTAAGACATCAGGATTGTAGAAATGACTGTTTATGATCAATTGATTTGGAGCTTGGCTTCCGTTGTCAAGTAGACCTCTTAGTGGTGGTCTTCCTGTTTGCTTTTTGCCAAATTTTGGCAAAATACCTGCTTGTGGATGAACATAACTTCGAAAGGATTCCTGACCGATGTCTTTGAAAAAATTAACCGATGAATTTGTCAGCACTTCGGGCTTCCTTGACTTATTCTGATTGTAAAATGTGTTTGAACGAGATACCAAGTGAACTGGTGAATGAGCCAAAATTTCACTCTTTTCCAAGAAGCTGTTCTCGATGCTTTGCATTTTAGTTAATCTTTACTAGATGATCTGGTTTTTTTGTTCTTCAGCATAGTGTTTTTCTAAGGAAATAACAAATATTAAATCACAATAAATAGCAAGTTTTAGTTTTGAAAAGAAAAATTTATTGTCGAAAAATAATTTTAAAAATCAATATTTGTTTTTTTTTCTTAATTCTAAAAATTTGATTGAAGCTAATCTTAATGATGTTTACAGCAACCAAGTTCTAATTTGGTAGAAACACACAATTTGGTAGAAATCCAAGTCCGATTTGGTGAATACTTTTGACTTAGTGCTTAAAAAAAAAATAAAATTTTTGTTAGAAAATATCTGTCTAAAGTATTTTTGGTGGGCTATTTATAGAAATATTTTAAATATTAAATGAGGTCAATCGAGCCAAAATTAAATTTAGTCGTTTTTTGAAAAATAAGTTCAAAAATGAAATCTTTATGCGTTTTACTTTTGCTTCTGGTTTTTGTCTGTGGATCCCAAAGTCAACAGCATATGCGCCAATTATGGTCGGAATTTAAAGACAAATACAAAAAATCATACCCTAATGATGCAGAAGAACGGCAGCGATTTAATATTTTTAGTAAAAATGTTGATTTTATAGAGAAGCACAATCAAGAAACCCATAGTTATAGACTTGGAATAAACGAGTTTGCTGATATGACGCAAGAAGAGTTCAGTAAAAGAAGAGGATTTGGTTCGAATAAAATCTCAAATTTTGAATAAAATTTTAAAATAAAAAAAGTTTTTTTAATGCATCTAGAAATTATTTTTTGAGGATTTTAATCAAAATAAAAAATTATTTTATCGACTTGAGGATTTATTCCCTTCCCTAGCTTAGTTTGATGAGATTTTAATTATTAATCGTATAATTTTATTATTTTTTAAATAATTATGAAATAATTTAGGATTTAAGTTAAAAAGTTATCAGCCTAAATGGTTAAAATGCTCTTTTCATTTTGTACTGTTGAAGATTTCCTATTATCCGATTTCATTTTAAGAATTTTCATTTTCAAAGTTACAAATTCAGAAGCTTTTAGATTTATTCTTAAAGAAAAAGAACTTGGGATCAAATACTGGGTACAAGATGAAGCCCAGTGTTAGTGGTTCGTGTCAAATACAATTAAAATTTTTGAATAATTTGAAAAAAAAAAGGTTTATACGTTGAAAAGTTGAAAGATTTTATGATAAAATTCTTGAAAAAGTGAAAAAGCTTTTTATTAAAAAGTTATTGAGTGTATTTACATAATCTCATACTAATTATTTTTATTTACTAGATTTCCTGATATTGATACTGAATAATAAAAATATCTTCATCCCTGCTTATTAAAGTATAATTATACTGTTTTATTTTTTATAAAATATTTTTTGTTTTTGTAAGATGCTATTCAATTAATCAAGTTTTTAAAAGAACAAAGTTAAATACAAGTAGTGCGTCACTAGATTAGAACATAGTAAAAAATATAATATATAAAAAAATAGAATTAATTTTACCTTTAAAAACGTAAAATCAATTAATATAGATAAATATTAACAAATGATTGCGTTCATAGACGAAGCAAATTATTTATTAAATTAAATAAAAATAAATATTTTCATTTTTTAATCTTTTTGGTTCATAAAATTATTTCAAGCTAATTTCATAAGATCCCATATACCATTGTATTTACCAACCAATTATTCAATTTTTCGACCCATTTTATTTGACTCGTTTTTTTACTTTTTATTCAATCCAAATAAATTTTTTTTGTTTTAAAAGTTGAATAATTTTTATAATACTTTTGATTTAAAAATTATTTAACTCAGATATGATTGAAAACAATTAGAAAAAATAATTAAATTTATTTAATAAAAAATAAAGAAACAAAAGGGGTTCATAAGAAGAAGCTCCAACCAGCACAGTTTTGTCCGACCATTCCCAACCAACTAAGAGAGCACTTTTTCACTTATAGAGTGACTATGCTATGGAACGCCCTACCGAAAGAGATCGTTCATTCCCTACCCGTCAACCAATTAAAGAATAAACTAGATAAATACAGACGTTATAGAATCGACACGAGGGAATAGTGACAAAATAAAAAAAAATCCTCAATGTGATGAAGGTAGATTTGGGGAAGTGACCTTGCTCCAATCATAGTGTATATACTACAGTTTTCATAGACGAGGTCCTACTGTTTCCTATCTTCGCAAACTAGCTTGCTAGCTTGTTGTAACTTATATTATTATTATTATTATTATTATATAAAAGACCCCTCCGGTCTTGGAGTGTTAATTTAATTCCTTTTTGGACGCCAAAAGTTTTCCCAACAATTCATCATCATTATATATTCTTTATCTGGTTTATTTTTTGTGTGTATTTTGTGTTTCTTTTTTTGACTTATTCTTAAATGGTGAATGAGTTTCTTCTCAAAAATGTGAAGTGATGCATTTTGGAAGATTGAATTTGAGGTAAGTTGATCATAGCAACATAAAAAGTCAGAATTTAACACTATAGGTAACTAACTTTTGATATAATCTGATTTAAAGTGGACCTTTTAAATAAAAAGGGCAAATTGTATTAGGATTTCGAAATAATAGGTAAAATTAGTAAGACTCCACTTTAAATTTGCAGTGTAGTTCAGTTCTATAAACCAAGTAAAAAATGGATAGAATACATTAGGGAATGTACAGAAAAGGAGTTTACAAATCTCAGTGTCTAATAAACATTGGGACCGTATTTTTTTATTTGAGATGAAGCATTTTTTCACGTTTTTTTAATTTGAAATTATTTTATAAAAAAAACTATAATAATTTTATAAAGTAAAATTATTTTTAAAGAAAATTTAAAAATCTACATAAATCAAAAAAGATATATTTATTTATTTGAAAAATCCATTAAAAAGATATGAGGATTTAAACAATTTTAAAACGAGTCATTTTGACTCGTTTGGTGCTTATAGTGTTAAAAAGTTTAGTAAAAGGAGAGTAAGGGGAAATTCGATTGAAATGTTTAAATTAGTAGAGGATGTGTGAATTTGAGACCCATCTTGCTACTTCTGTGACTGCTAGGGATGTTTTCTTTTTAATTAGAGCGATTCCACATTGGAATAGGTTGGCTAAGAGTGAAGATATACCCAGGTCAATAGAAAGCTTCAAAGAAGCTTTAAATAAATGATCTATTCTACTCGTTATCACAGTAGGAACTGATAAATAACTAATAAAACAATTTTATCTATATAGAAAATTTTTAAAAAATGTTTTTTTTTTTTTATTTCAATTTAGAACTAAAATCATTCAAATAAAAGAATAAAACATTTAAAACAAAGAGATTTTATTTTTTTTTTCATCATTAAGTTTGCTGGAATTATAAATTAAAAATCTTACTATTAAAAAAAAAATTATTTTCATAAAAAAATAGATAAAATGTAAAATGGTCATTAAATTTGTCCTTGGTAGGTATGACAACCAATAAAAAGTTTAAGACAAAAAAATTTACTATCAGTAAAAAATAAATCATATTGAATTTTTTTCTAAATTTAAATAGCAAAAAATGAATAACTGGGATCATTACCAGTCTACGCCGAAACTTCTGCCTCCGACAGTGTTTGAAAAGACAGGCGATTCTTCTTTGCCATCTCAGTCGTCATTAAACGACGATTTTTACCCGAGCGACTCTCAAATTGTTCAGTTTACCAGCGAACTAGACAAACTTAAAGACGAAATAAAAAAATTGCACTCCGAAAACGAAGCACTACGGCATCGGAACAGAGATTTTATCGAGCAAGCCCAACTCTATACTGAAGTGTCCGAACATCGAAAAATAAGCATCACCGCCCTCGAAGAGCTCATTCAGAAACAAACCAAAGAAATTCAAAATTTAAAATGCGAAATTAACTCAGAAAAAGAGAATAATTTAAGTAAAACCCAAACTCTAGAATCTAAATACAATGAGCAAATTGCTAATCTCACTGAAAAGCTAAACAACGCTAATAAGCAACTGGCTTTGAATCAGAAAGATTCGGAACAAAAAATTGAAGCCTTGAAGTCTGAAAATAAAAGTATAGGCGACTCATTTCGAAATGAAATTGCCATTTTGCGTTCAGATTACGATTCACTCAAGACCGAAAGTGAGCGTGTGTTGTTAGACAAAGATTCAACTATTGAAAAATTAACCTCTAATAATCAAAAAATATCCATAGAACTTGATAATTTAAAAAACTATGTTCAAAACTCGATGCCTACAATTCAAACAGTTAAAGAAATGAGTGAAGAACGTGAGTTGTACGAAAATGAGATTAATAGATTGAAATCAAAGATAGATTCTTTAAAAAATGACAATTCTAGCCTTCAAATTCGATTGAAGTCAATGAACGAAATTTTAACTCTTCAAGAAAATCAATTGGAATCAGGCACTAACAATTTGGAAAAGCGACGCGTTGGTCTTTTGAATAAATGGCGGTCTAAAGTCTACGAATTATTGATACAACTTAAAAGTCAAGAAATAAATTTTAAGCAAGAAAAAAGCATTGATCAGAAAGAAATAGACAGCTATCGTCAGCAGCTTGATGATCAATCAGTTAAGACAAAAATATTGGAGAATATAATCGAGGACAAAAAAGCCGAGATTAGTGTACTTAACAGTGATGTATCAGAGTTGAGCGAACAGATAAGCATTCTCCGAGACAAAAATGAGAATTTGGAATCTAAGCAAAGACAGGATCTGCAATCATCAATGGAGCTTAAAAATTTTGTCGATGAAATAATCAAAAATTATCAATTGATTGAAGAAAGCTTTAGAACTGCGAACAAAAAATTAAATCATTTGGACCAAAGGGTCGAGTTTGCCAAGAATAGACTCGGAGTCATTAAAGCTTTGTATACATCTAAGCCAGAAAATGCAAGAGGCAATATATTGGATATGACTGTTACATTGAGCACCATTCAAGGTTCGATTGAGCCGCATGTAACTCAAATGAACCAAGTAGAAGACCCAGAGGACAAACATTTTGTCACATCAGAGCTTAAACGCGTCACTGATGAACGTGATCTGTTGGCGAATAAGCTTCAACAAGACATGCAAACAATGAATGACAAGCTTGCTAAAATGAAAGAAGAATATGAGCTTATCATAGACACGTTAAACGGTGAACTTAAAGAATTGAGGCTTTTGAATGAGCAAAAAAGAGAAAAAATTGACCATGTTGAACGTCAATTGGAGGAAAAAGACAATCTCTATGATGACATAAGCAAAAAATATGATGAACTTAATTCAAAATTTAGTCAACTAAAGAACGAGCTGTGCGTGGAGAACGAGAAATGTTTGAGAGAGCGTGAATCTCAGTTTATGGAAAAATTGGCCAAAATGGATGAAAAAATTAAGGAAGCGAGACGTGAACAGGCCAAAGCCGTGGTTCAAATGCGTCAAATGGAACGAAGTACAAATCGAGAAAAGGAAAGAATTGAAAACTTGTGGAAATCATCTGAGAATTATTACAAAGATCATGTTAAAAATTTACAGGAAAAATTGATTTCGGTTGAGAAAGAAAAGAATATTCTGATGAACTCGCTGCGGCAGCAGGGTACGATGTTTAGTGAAGAGGAGGACAAAGTTAATGACTATGCTGAAGAGATTACATCATTTTGGATGGAATCTGGACAGCATATTGAGGAGGATGAAATTTGTAGGGATTCGGACGGCGAACAGCAATGTGATAATAGCGATTTGAACAAAAATTCTGAAATACTCCAGCAAATAAGAAAAATAATGGGAAATTTAGAACTAAGTGATCTAGACGATGACGATGATGAAGAAATTAATAGCGAAAACAATGAAACTGATCTCAAAAACAAAGGTATTTTTATTTATTTTTTTTTTTAAATTAAAATGCTGTCAAGATTTATTTTTACAATTTAATTATTTTATAAATTCAATCAATTTTTAATCATCCATAAATTCTTGTTTTTTTTTATTTTTTACTCGGCTCTAAAATCCGAAAATTCAGCTTTGGAGCATACATATTTTATCTTCTAATTCATCTTTAATTCAGGTTGAGACATTTTGAATTAAATTTTCAAGAAATTTCATTCAATTGTGGATTCATTTCACATACACAGTGATTTAAAATTGATTTAAATGATTAAATGAATGAGAAAGATAAATTAAATTTAGAAAAGATGGTCTTTAAATCGAATCCATTTTAATGGTATTTTTTGGTTATTTGGTATCTTCTCATGTGTACTTTTATTCCAATTTTTTCCTGAAACATCCAGTTACATAAAAGGCATTTTGTTCTGATTCTCACTAATTTTACACTTACATGAATTTTCGTAAAGTGAAGATGAAGAACACATTTCATGTTTTTGAGTATTCTTTCTCACTGTTAACTCCAATCGAGCTTATTATTAATTTCGATACGGAGATATTGGCAGGAATCGATTTTGAAATTTCTCCTTTCTTTGACTAAAAGCTTGATTAGTTTGTTAAGGTCTGTGCCAGGAGTGAAAACAACTTTACATTTATTGGTCTTCAATTTCATTATGTTTTCCAAGATCTGCTTTTTAACAACCTAAATGAAAATATATAGAATTTTAATTAGATAAAATATCTTCCTTTGATGCCATGCACCTAAGCTTAATTTTTGGATTTGAAGACTGTATCAAAAAGCAACTATTTTCAAATTTAATTAAATCAACTGTGATTAAGTCATGAAGTCTTTTAAGGTCATCGACTTAAATTTCTGTATATAAAGTTATTATTTTTTTCATTTTTATATTTATTTTTGGTCAGCAATTTATTTTTTTGCTTGCTCATAAATTCTATTTTTTTCAACAAAAAGTATAATTTTTAATTTTTTTCCTTTTCAAAAATGTAAGTCTTATCAATGACTTTAAGATTGAATTTGAATGAAAATTTTTTGCTTCTGTTCTAAATTTTGCTAGAAACATGTTTCAATCATTCTTATAACTCTTTAGAGAACTTCATTTAAATTATTTTGATGGTTATAATTAATTTTTTAATTTAATTAAGCTGCTTTATTTAATTATATTCAATGATACAATCAGATTTTAATTTTTTATTTAGATTCCGATGAAGAAGATAAAAAAGAAGAGACATCTTTTCAAAGTGAGCATGTCATAGACGATTTAATGCACCGTAAAAATCAATCTTTCTAATCAAGAATTTCCTCAATTAATAATTTTTTTATAGAAAAATTTTTGTAATTTTTTTTAGACAAACAAAATTAATTTTTAAATAAAATCTTATTTTACGCTAAATTAAATGAACTATCTTGGTTTATACTGATATTGAAAGCATATTAATTAACAAAGGTTATTGTTAAATTAGTCTCATGAACAAAACACGTTTATTTTTTAAAACGAGTTAAGGTTATAAATTAAATATTGTGATGTTTTAAATGTTAGATTTTTTATTTTTTTAAAAGCAGAAAAACATATTGGTAAAATGAACTTTACAAATTTCAGCCAAATTGATCTTTTATTCGAGATTCTTAATCGAGTTGACCACACCATTAGATATTCTAGTGTCATTGTACATCTAGCTTATATATTCCTATTAATTTGCATTAAAGAAATGCAAAAGAAATCTTTGGTATTTGTAAATCATGCTTGTATAGTTAACATTTTCTATTGTTTGCTTATGTTTATATTTGTATTTGGCGATCATCCATTTTTTGGCAATGAAGCTGTTAGTGAAATTTTTTGCTCCTTTTTTGAAATAGCCTGGGTGTTTGCTTCGTACATAAGAAGTTATTCTATTTTATTGATTGCTATTCATCGCTACATTGCAGCCTACAACACTGTATTATACACAAAAATCAACAACTCAAATGTTTTAATCATCAGTTCAATTTTATTCATTTGGTTTATTTCAACTACTTTTCCTCTAATTGCCAAGAATCTGTTTGCAACCAGGAGAAGTTCTTTTATGTGTTTGGACGGATTTTCACCAATATTCATTAATACATTAATTTACTTTATTTTTAATTATTTTTTTATGGTGATTGGACCTACACTAGCAGTTTTGATTATTTATGTAAAAATACTTAGAAGACTGAAACGAGTTGGCTACAATGTAAAACAACATACAATAATTGATAGAATTTTTATTTCCGATTCGGAGCTGAGTCAAAATGAAAAAAAATTTGAATCAAAGACTTTGAGTGAATTGAAAAATTTCAAAAAGCAGAAAAGATTTGCAAACCAGTTTATACTAATGTGTCTCTCTGTCATAGCAACTTCAGTTATACTTTCAATTTTTACTTTACGTAATATAATACCAAGATTTTTAATAGTATTTCACTATTGGCTATCTTTATTTAGAATATATATTTTGTCAGCCATTTCAATTATTCCAATAATTGCAGTTTTATATCATCCTAATAGAAAAACTATTCTTCAAAGATTCAAACACATAAATCGATTCAATTTAAGCAAGAAATAAATTTATCTGCATTTTGGCAAATTAAAATTTTTGATCAATGACTGAGTAAATTGCATGAAATTTAAAATTTTTGAGTTAAAAGAACAAATTGAAAATTGATCAAAAATTTTAGATTTTGTCTGCTTTTTAGATATTTTTAATCTTTAACTTAATTTTAAAATTTTTGAATTTAAATAAAATTTTGAATAAATTTTTTTGCTAATTTTAAAAAAATGTTTAATAAGCTATTTAAATTATAATCTCTTCTATCTTTTGCTCGAAATGGAACTTAAAGTTTCCATACTTCCACGACCGTATTTTGTTTCTTTGTCGATTTTTATTTAATTTGTCTGAATTGTCAATTGGTAAGCTGCAAGATAGTAAAAACATTCGATTTTTAAATAAATAAGAAATAAGCACGACTAGGAAATTGATGATCTTTTAATAGCCTATGAGATTTAAAACCAAAGAATGTTGATAGCAATTAATATAAGCTTTAAAGATTTTTGTGACAAGTTTTAATATTAAATTTTTGATAGTAACATTTGAGTATTGACAATTTATTTTGTTTTAATATTTGTTTATATCTTAAGATTAAGTTTTTGAAAATTAATATTAAAAATAATCATATTATTTTTTATAAGATAAATAAAAAATTTTGCCAGTTAATCTATAATTTTAAAAATATCATCATATTTATCATATCAAATATAAAAAGTACTTTCTTTTGTTAATCATTTTTAAAATTTAACTCAAAAGCAGAAAATGATTCATTAAAAAGAAATAGACTAAACTCCATATATAAATAATATCTCAAAGTTACTTTTTTATTTTTATCTATTTATCAGGCTAATAAATAATGATTTGAAAATAAATAATTTGAAATATATCTTGAAACAAATAATAGCTTATTTTTTTATGATTGAATTACAAAATGTGTCTACTGTTAAAATTATTTAAATTTAATATTACAAGCATTTTCATATTTGAAACTAAAATTTTGAGGGAAAAAGAACGAGTCTAATTTTTATTTTGTTACTTTTAAAAGTTTCAATTTTCTAAAATCTAATTTTGATGACAAACAACATTGACAAAGATTTTTTGATATTAATTATTTAATTCTAATAACTTATTTTGATAAACTAACTTTTTTATTATTAGCTTTTTTTAGACAAATCCAAATATGAAAATTGAATTACAATAGCATATATAGCTGGCACCCAATTCGTTTAGGTGCCAGCTAATTTTTCACAATTAGAATTCTTCTTAAGATAACTAGAATCAAAAAAATTCTCTTGAATGAGTTTTGCTAGTTTAAATTAATCAGTAAATGCAAAAAAAAATTGAAAAAAATATAAAACTTTCAATTAAATATTACAATTAATTAATATAATTCTAGCGTTATAAAAATGAAGATGATAGAAGTAATATCTAAAGCCATAAATGAATGGTTTGCTAATTCATGAACCGTTTAACGATTGAATTTAAATTTAAATCAAAATGATTATTTTTAAAAAAAATTTCAATATATCTTTTTTAATTTAACAATTAAGAATTAAACTCGTTCTATTTTATTAAAAAGTTTAAATTCAAATATGAAAATGCTTGAAATATCAATTTAGAAATTATTTTATCATTTAAAAAATTGATTTTTTTAATGAATTTTCAACAGTTGCTATATTTTGTGATTCAAACACAAAAAATTAAACTAAATTAATTATTATTATTATTTATTTCACTTAAAGCGGTCTAAAGTAAAAAATTGAAAAAAGAAAGTAATAAAACTTTTTTAATAAGAAAAGAGAATTATTTTCAACAACCATTTCAAATATTTAAATAAGCGTCAAATAAAATGTAATTTAGGTTTTTGTCTATTTTTGCTTTAAAAATATTGCAAGATTGAGCTTCCACTGCATCAACTTCCAGCTTATTCCAGTCATTTACTACACGGTTTGTGAAAAAGTGGTATCATTGGGCACAATTTTTGATTATTTCTCTTTTAATTTTGTATGGATAGCCTCTTGTACTTCTGCTTGAAAAAGTGAGTGGAGATTGCCATTTCACGTGATCAATATTTCCTTTAGCTTTAAACATTTGAATTAAGACACCTCTCATTCTCCTTTCGGTTAAATTCATTAGATTTAGAGCCTTTAGTCTATCATTGTAGTTTAGATCTCTAAAACCAGAAATGGCACGAGTAGTTCTTCGTTGAACAGCCTCTAGAATTCTCTTATCTTTCTCTAAATATGGGCACCATACTGAAATAGCATACTCTAAGTGAGGCATTACAAGACTGGTATAAAGTAATTTAATGACCGTCTGTGTCCGAAATTTAATACCATGAAGAACTTGCCCAAGTATTCTGTTGCCTTTTGAGGCTGCTGAACAAACTTGCAAATGCTATTCTAGATCCTTTTGAATCAAGATTCCTAATTTCTTTTTAAAAATAATATTGGAAAAAAATTTGAGGATCGTCCAAATGGCAACAGCCTTCAATGTTTGAGTCCTCATGTTTGCATTACAGAATTTTATTGTATTTTTTAAATATAAAATAAAGTTTTAGACTATGTGGTTTAAGTGAAATTTTATAATGAGTAAATTTACTAAATTTTAAATTTTTGTATTCTGTTAAAATATATTTCTCTATTTCAGCAAGAAAAAGCTTGTAGCAGTTTCAATTCAATGATGGTAGACAACCAAAAGCCTGATTTCAACTAGCTGGTAAACAATCGAATGAAAGAATGCAGACGAAAATTAATGACGCCTAAGCAACGAATGAAAATATAACTGATATCTATGTCCAATTTATCATATTTCTTTGCAAAATTATTTCTTAATTGAAGTATTCAAGGTTTTAGCTGCCATAAATTTGATTCAAATATTTTAATATTATTGGAAAAATAAAAAAATGAAGAATAAATTCAAGACAATTTATTATTTTAAAGAAAAAAAACTATTTTAAAACTATTTATAAATAAACAATTCTAAATTAAAATCTAAATAAATTACTATAATTCTGGTCAGGATGCAAACAAAAAATACTAAATTCCTAAAAGAATTGATTCAAATTCCTGATTCAAATTAGCAATTTCAAATCGTACTTAATTTGAATTTTTGATAGTTTTATTATATTATATAAAAGTGCGAAAAATTTTTAAATTTTTTTGTCGAAGTATTTTTTTATTTGCAGAGATAATGAAAATTATTTAAATAAAATTTTGAATTATTAATTTTTTCCTTTTAAATTTTTTTGTTCGATTTTTTCATATTAAAATATTGGAAAAATTTTAGAGTGTATTAAAATCTTAGAGTATTTCTATATGATTTTAAATTAATGTTTAAGCAAATTTGTGAATGGAAGCAATTCAATCTCATGCAGACATATCTATTATGACAAACATGAAGGTCTAATTTTCTTTTTATCAAATAAATTTTGTTTTAGTTTGACATTTATCAAGAATACTTTTTAAAATTATATTTAGTGTCAAATTTGATTAAATATATCATTAGAAAAAAATGTTCTCATCTTTTAAATAGTATCAAATCTATTTGAAAACAAAAATGATCAAAGCATTAAATTAAAATATAATAAATTTTAATTTGATCAAATTAAATGTTTAAAAAGAAATTAAGACACATATTTTGAATATTCGGTAGCAATCAAAAAAATAATATTATATTATCTAACTCATATTTTTCTATTTACTCGTTGATTAGTTTAACATGTAAACTCAAATAGTAATCGATTATTTGAAAGGACAAACAAAACGTTCGTTTGAAAGAAAAAACTAATTAAAAGATTAGAAAAATGAAAACATTTTTTCTTGTTATTGAAGAAGCAAAGTATCGATTTAATTGTTTTAGTAATCATAAACTGAGCAAATATTTTGAATAACAACACGGAACGAAATGACACGAAAGATTAAAGAGAGAACCGCGATAAGTGTAATTACCAGTAAATCTCAGTTGTATAATTGAGTGCATGTGATTGTAGTGTCACAAGTTTTGTTTATTCTGCCAACTCGGTCGGAATAATTTGGACCTAATTGTTCGTTTCAGGTCAATAAGCCGCGTTGAGCACATTTTTATGTGTCCAAGTATTTCGATAATTCTCAAGTAAATATTTACTTGAGCACTAAACGAATTTAGCCAGGGAATAATCAGGTTTAGACAATCGCCTCCGTTTAAATCTTGTTTTGATCTAGAAAAAAATTAATTAAAATTTTTGGTTTTTTATAACTTGAACTGAAATTGGATATTTTGAATGACAGCAGTTTGTTTGTCCATCTTAAAGTGTCAAAAAAAATAAACTAAATGCTCATCACTTCGAACAACTTGAATGATCACTTAATCACTTATAAACATAATTCCACTTAATTCCTTAAAATCGTTACTAATACAATTTTAAATACTACTCTAAATAAATCTATTACAAATTATGCAACACTTAATCTTGGCTTAGAATAAACCATTTAGTAAAAGCAAGATCACTAGACCATTCGCTTTTCAAATTATTTATCTCAAAAGAGTGTAAAAATTGATCAGAATAAAAATAAACAATCAAAATTTTTAAGCACTTAAAATCACTTTTTAAGTACTTGAGTTTACTTTTAGAGTAACAATTACTCAACAAAAAATAAATTGAATGTACTGTAATTGAAAAAATTGTAATTGAAAAAAAACAAGATAAAGTTAAAATTAAACATGATTTTTTTAAAATAATAATTAGAATATTCAATAAAGTAAATTTTGGCTTTAATTAGTCAGATAATTAGATTTTACAAATAATATTTTTTTTTATAAAAAAGTGCTAATTAAAATACTTTAATTAAAATAAATTTTTGTTCTCTTTTAAGGTAAAAAAAAAATTTTTTTAGTTGTTTATATTAATTGATATTTTATTTAAGATTAAATTTTTTTTTGAATAAAAAAAGAAACACAAATGCGATGAAGTACAAATTTTTAAAAGAAAAATAAAAAAATACATTTTAATAATAATTTACTCTTTTAACTATTTTTTTCCTCCGCACTCTAAATATTATTTTTATTCTTCATGTTAATTAATTACTTTATTTATACAAGCCATTACTACTTAAAACATAAAAAAACAAAAAGCTTTTAAGAATTTAATTCTTATTTCGTCATTAACAATGTTTAGTTAAATTCAAAATTTTTTTCTATTTCTAAATTTAATCATATGACTGAAAAGAAGCAAAATAATTAGCCGGCAAATGCACTGTCCTAGTTGCTTTTAGGATAATAAACAAAATCTTTTGAATTATTTAATCAATCAATTTCAGATAATGAAATAGCCGTATCCTCGTGTATATTTTGGGAAAATTGAAATTTCCACAAGTCAGTCTATCAGCAAAAATTTATTATATTTATTTAATTATTTTATTTAAAAAAATTTAGGTAAGCTATGAATCTTTTCATCATTCATTTTATTCATTCATTATTTCAATTATACAATTCTAAATTATTAATAAATATATTATTATTATTAAAAATTTAATCTCAGATATATTTTTTTAACCCTATTCTATTCTAGTGGATAGTGGGGAGGAGCTCATCTTCTTTTCAAGTACCTTTTGAGCAACAGCTCCGATCTGACACAGAGGCTACTGCATCGAGTTGATCATCTATACTGAAAATTTTACCCAGTGGAAACCGGTCAATACAATCAAAGATATTTATTTACGATAAAATTTTTCCAAACACTTCGTTGTTTAGGCACAAGTCTTTTGATGCATTATAATTGTCCATTGATAATGAAGAGAGAATTATATCCTTTTCTAGTACCTTTTTTGAGCAACGGTTCCGATCTGACACACAGGTTATTGCAATAAGTTGATCTGGTAGAAACTGGTCACCCATTTTTTTTAATTGAAAGCTTAACATACTGCAAGGTATTTTGTAGATTTTTCTACTCTCAATGGATTTGAACACTCGATCCTTCTACTTTTTTGTAAAAGTACTAAATTGGTCAATGAGATTTTCGTAATTAATTGTGTTTTACCAAATTAATTTTAAAATGACTATTTACTATTTTAAACATCTGTCGCCTCTAAGATCTTTTTAGACTTGTGCTTTCTTTACATAAGACATTTTTCTCGTATTTTTGATTAAGCTTCCTTTTCTTTTACTGGATTCAGGTACTTTTTTCCAAGAAAATTTGAATTTGAATATTAAAAGAATAACAAGCCAGAAAATTAAAGCTAATTATGAGCATTAAATTCAATGCAGTCTTATAATTAAAAATTAATTTAGAAATTTAAAATTAGAGTTATTCGAAATAAACTAGGAATAATAAATAATTGATGAAAAATAATTCAATTACCATGTGTGTAATTAAAAAACAACCAATTGTTGATACGAATATATTAATTTAGCTTTTTATAATAAAACGATCCAATCACAAAAAAAAAACAACAGACTTGTTTTTTGATTTTTGGGTAGACTTTTTAGCTTTAAAAACAAATCCCTAGAAATACTATTGAAATAGGTGTATTTTTCAAAATTAAAAGTTAATTTATTTTTAAATATTTGTGATTTTATTTTTATTTAAGAAGAAAAAAAAATTGTATGCAAAAAAAAAAGAAAGAAAAAAAATGAAAATGAAATAAAAATTAAATATTTTCCTAAACAATAAAAACTTGCAAACAATAGAAGTAAAAGAGAGAGAGAGAAAAATAGAACTAATTGAAACAAAATTAAATTTTGTTGTTCATCATAAAATTCAGGTGAATTTTAAAAAGTGAAAGGATACATAATAAAGAAAAAATAATAAAATAAAATTTAAACTTCAGAATTAATTAGAAAAAAAAAGAAAACGAAACGATTCGGTTGAAAAAAAATAAAAAAGATAAAAAAAAAAATAAAAACACATTTTTAATGAGTAACTTGAGATTTGTACATGTCTAAAATAACCCTATCGATTGATATGTTTCCAATAGTCTTTTTGAAAAAAACCTCTTCGATTGTTTGTGTGCTTACACTTTTAAGCATTGGCAATAGAATTAGCAATTTGCCGAATCTGAAAGGCTGAGTCGGATACATTTGAGTTTCGTATTTGCTTAAAGTCACCTGAGTTTGCTCTTGAATAGTTTGTATTTGACTCAAGTCCTTTAGCTGATTGGACTTGTCGCTAGGCGTACCAGGCCTCGAGCCACTCGAGTCCAGAGTCGAGGTGGACGAATTGGACGACGACATCTCGCTGGTCTTGAACAAGCTGACCGCCTTGAGACACGCGTATTCAGTCGCATCCACTTGTGCCTGCTTGAACTTGAGTATAACATCTTGTAAATTTTTAATCTCAGTCATAATTTTGAACAATTTGTCAGACTCGCACTGATCTGGCGTAAGTCCAGCATAGCTCATCAACGGTCCCATGTCAATCGACAATTGATATTGAGCTGCTGATAAAATGAATATATCTCGCCAACTCTCTTCCAACAATGACAGCTAGAATAATAAATTAAAATCAATCAATCAAACAAATTCGAATTCTATTTATTCACTTGAGCGTTGTTAATAGACCTTAGAATATATTGCATAACAACTCTCAAGTGAAAATGAGGTCTCTATTTAGCCAAAAAAAATAACATAAACATACTTGATCTGACATGTCTAGATTGACAAACGAAGGTATGCTCTTTGCCCAGCGGACACACATAAACAAAAGTCTAGCGGCTGTTTCGCACACAGTTTCAGGACTGCTAATAAAGTTGCTGATGTCGTATGATAGCTTTGGCTGTGTTGGCACGTGTAAAGGCGAACGTACCGGCGTAGGTACAGTGTACTCGACTGGTGACGATTGCTGGTTAGATGGTGATGTTTGATGCTGATCGGACTGTGTCGGAGACAACGATGGTGGTGTACTAGAGTCAGATGAGTTTAGCTCGTGTTGTGTAGACTGAGTTGGAAAATTTTGAAAATTAAAAGCATTTGATGACGAGCCAGGCATTTGCAGCGACAGAGCTGCGGCCTGATGCAAGTTAACTGGAGGCATGAATCGCTGGAATAGAGCAGGCGATGTTCTGTACACACTTGAGAGTATGTCGTTTGATTCTTTCATTAGTATGGCCATTTGTCGACGTATGGTCGAATTGCGCGGACCTCGCTCATGCTGCACAGCTATTTAATTAGAATTTAATTAGATCGTGATAATGCAAAATAAAATATAAGAGATAAATAAATGTAAATATCCGGAATTGTTCATATTGAAATAGAATGAAAAAAAAAAAAATATTTTATTTATTTGACAAATAGTATCTATTAAGATTTACATGTGAATTAGTACAAATTGATCTTAACTGACATGCCAAACTATGCATGCATGATTCTAAATAAAATGTGTATAAAATTTTTTTCTAAGGATAAAGATTATACAATTTGTTTAAGAGATCATTTCCGGCTTATCTGTTCATAATTATTTTTTTTTTCTTTAAAAAAAATTTTGCTGGTTTAAACTAGACAAATTGAAAAGGCTATATGCGACACTTACCGTCCCGGTTCATGCCTGCCTCGACGCATTTTTTCAGACGACAGGCCCTACACTGATTACGATGGGTTTTGTCCACTTGGCAGCCGCCATGGCCCTTGTTCTTGCATACATACTGTCTGTTGCGACGGATCGAACGCTTGAAAAAGCCAGCACATCCGTCACACGCAAATATGCCGTAATGCTTGCCGCTCGAATTGTCGTGACACACTTTGCATGGCACGTCGGTCAATATTCGACTTGACGGCGTGTACGAATGATTGCTGCTACTACTGCCACTATGTGTATGATGGTGATGATGATGATGACTGCCACTATTTAAACTAGTACTGCCGACCATTTTTGCTTCATAAATATATATCCAATTCAATCACACAAGTTATCTAAACAAATTAAATTGTTAACTTGAGCACACAATAACAATAACCAAAAAAAAAAACTAAAAAGGTAAAATTAGGTTTTTATTTTTTTTTTCGAAATAGCAAAAAATTAAAAAAAGAGAAAAAAAAAAGAGCTTTTTGCTTTATGTGTTGATTGGTTTTTATATTTTGTTTCGGAGTCTAAATCACTAACTTAAATATGATTGGTTTTAGTTTCTTTATTAGTATTCTCTTTAAATGAGTTGACTAATTAGAGCAATTTAGAGCAAACGTCCAATTGAATTCAAAAATAGAAAAATCTTTTTAGTCAATCAAAAAATTTGCTTTGTCCTATTTTTGTCAAATCATGGTCAGTTGTTGTGATAAGATAGCTAGAGAAAAATAATAGAAAAAAAAAGAGGGAGAGAGAGAGAGAGGAAAAAAAGAAAGAGCTTATCGTTTCAAGTCTAATCTGAGCCTTGGTCGACAACAAAACGATTAATGATTAAAATATTTCACTTGTAACAATAAAAATAAATTCTTTAACTAAATTGTCACCAAGAATATATATGCACTATCTTTTGTTCGATAAAATAAAATTCCTATTTAGTTTGTTTATATTTATTATTGTGAATGTGTGTATGTGTGTTGTGGAGGGGGCTTAATCCGTACTTAAACATTCGGAATATTTTTCACTAGTGGACACAGAATTGGATGAGAACTAGCAATTTGGCCGGATAGAAAAACAAATTGATTAAATCCTTCCTGAAATGCCAGTGACTTATAAAAACAAAAATTGATTGCAATTGTCAGTTATCTAACCCTTGTGTAAACAAGAGAGTCGAGATCACCTGAGAGATCTGATCTCACGAATCAATCAAGACTCGAGAACTTGTTCTCAACATAAAATTTAAATTAATCAGCTATACAAACAAACGGCTGATTAGCTTGGCCAATTTGTTTGCTGGCCAATGTTCATCTGATCCCTCTGGCATATAATTAGACACAATTAGCTAGGTCCTAATATTTGGCCTACTAATCTACTCGACTCGTTTGATTCTTAATCTTGGTTATTACTCGAAAAATTTAATTTTAATATCATTGCAAAATCACAAATGAACTTTACCAACACACACACACACACACTCGCTCAAAGAGAGCATAATTTAAATTAATTTTAATCTAATCCAGCCTAACACAAAAATACCTGAGTTAAAGATTAAATAAGATTTTGTTTGTTAAAATGTCAAGTTATTTGTTTGCCAAGACAAAGATGAAAAGCGAGGTCCGAGTCAAACACAGACCTCGACTCGGCTGACTCACAAATTAAAGCATTCTTCTGTCCTTCTCTCTTTCTCTTTCTAAATACTTATTTGTTGTTACACAACATGTGCAGCTAGCATTCCGTAGACTAATCACTAATCTCTAGCTCAAATAATAACTAGCTATATTGATGGACAGATAAGCAAGAAAATTTAATTAGAATTTTTGCTTAATTACCTTTAGAAAAAAAAAATTAGCATATTTTAATAATAAAGGTAAATATTAAAAATAAATTTATTAAGAAATATATACACGATTTAATGAAGACACAAAATTCAAAATTCAACTTGCTATTATCATTTTGATTTTTAATAAAATAAAAAAAGAGCAAGAGTGAGTGAGAGAGAGAGAAGGAGAAGGAGAAGGAGAAAGAAAAAATATTCTTTTTTTTTTATTTTCCTATTCGTTTTGTTTGACAAATACAAATAACACACGATTTCTATCATTAATTAAGTTTCAATACCACTCGGTTAACTAATTTATTCGAATTTCTCCTACAAGCGTATCGTTTACGTTCAAGAATTTTAATTGAGTTTGCTTTTTCTTTTTCTTATTCACTCGCTCTTTTTCTCTCTTTCTTGGTTTTTAATTGATCTTTACTTGTTTGATTGTTTTTCGAATAATTAGAATTAGAATAAATCTTTGCTTTAGCAAAAAATAAAAATATGCCAATTAGATTTTTTTTATTGTTCTCACATAGAAAAACAAATCACAAAAAGAACAAATTTCTAATTCGATGTCCACTTCAAGAGCAAATGTTCAAAGCCGAATTGGACACACTCAATTTTAGTAAAAACATTTTTTTCTTTCTGTATAGACATTTTTGATCTATCTTATTGGTTCTATTGATAGAAAAACAATTATGAATAAGTGAAGCCTTGATGCGAACAATTTGGTAAACTTTACTGGGCCAATACTAACCAATTAAACTTGATTTATCTATTTAATTGTGTGTCTTATTAGACACAAATTTAATTTGATTTTTGTTTGAAAAATGGGTCGTCAAGTAGCAAAGGTGTAAAATAATCTGTCATTAGTGAAAAATGACGAAATTTTTTCGTCTAAGAATGTATTGTTCAAACTGATTCCGAAATGACTTAAACGTCATTATGAAGATTATAAAAAAATTGTCATAAAAAAGCATTGAAGAAATTTGAGGATTGAAATAATTTTGCTACGTGATAAATTCATATCAACTAATTAGCCAATTTATTAAATTGAATTTATTGTTACAAATCATAACTTAAATTTGGGTATTTTTAAATTAATTATTTGAAATAATCAAGTCGTCTTCTTTAATTACAGACTTGAAAACTAATCTTACATGTGCTAAATTATCAGTACATAAATTTAAAAAAAAATTTTTTTGATTGAAACCAAATTGAGATAGTGTTTTTTCTTTTGTATGCTTGAAAATGTCAAAAATATTTAACTCTTTCTAATCAGGTTTTATGAAATTTAAATGATATTTGATTTTTCAAGTTTAAATGGAAAAAAATCAAATATGAACAACTTGCCTAAACAAATACAAGTTCAGCTTTTTGACGTGCCGTAAACAAATAGCATTTTTTCTATTTTACTAACAAAAAAAGTTTAATAACTTTTAAGAAATTTAATTTTTAAAAGAATATGTATTTGTATTAATTAACAATCTACTATTGTTTCTATTCTTTATTTTCTAGTACATTTCGTTAATTAAACTTTTTATTAAATAAAACAATTAATCTAACTCAAACAAATTATAGAACATTTATTTAAAAAAAAAACACTTTAATATTAAAAAATAATGAAAAAAAATTTTCATATATTTTTTTCTTAAATAAAAATAAGGAAATTCTAAAAATTTCTGAAATAAAGTTAAACAGATACAAAAACCATTTCTAAACTTGGGACAAACTTCATTTAAAAATAAATAAGAAGTATTTTAAAAAAAAATTATTTATTTTTTTTTGAAATTATTACAATCAAAAGTAGATAAGCTAAAAACTTGTTTAATTCAAGAGTTGCTGACTAAAAGATTGTTTTATTAATTAAAATCTAGATTCGATCAGACCAATGAACACATTAAAATAAATAGAATAGTCGAGAAAATATATTTATGTGTCTCGTAGTGAACGAAAGTTCTTCTAATACTTGTATTAGCATTATTAAAAGTAGCAATTGTAAATCTAATTGTTCTCTTAGTAGCATTAGCAGTTGTAGTAAAAGTAGTTGTAGTAGTATTAACAAAAATTTAAATCACGAAGCCAATAAAAGTGAATTAGATTTAAATTTAATTTAGGTAGAAAACGAAAACATAGGAATTAAGTGCTTAGAGCTCATTCTTTTTATTTTTTTTATTTTTTGTTGCTCAAATCGAATCAATCAAAAGAGCAAGTCTTTAATTACCATAAATTCTTATCTAACTAGACTAGTAGCTACTTGTCATAAATCACTTTTTCAAGTAACAACAACAAAAAGCTTTGATCTTTTGAATTTCACGCTTGAATTATGTCCTAGCATTTCACTTTTCACTTTATTTTGGTCGAATATTTACTAGCGTATTATTTAGCTTTAACAATTAATTTAGCATATCAGGCCTTGAGGGGTCATTTACTAAAAGGTGACAATTAAGTTAAAATGTATAAATAAACTCCGAATTAATTAATTGCTGGTTCAGGTATTTAGATTACTCGATCTAGTTGTTCTCCTGCTGTATGTTATTTTTTCACTTTTAATTTTTACTACTCACCTTGGATAGAGGCAAATTTAGAACAATTGTAATAAGTGGGTTTGCAAGTCATGTGGATTTATTGACCCAGTAAATTCTATTAGACTATAATTAAACTTTCGTGATTTTAAAAAATATTCGTTGTGCAATCTAATGAGCGTCCCAGTGATAATTCATTAGCAAACTTAATCAAACATTAAAAATTAATAAAATATTTTTGCACAAATCTTTATCTTAAAAATCTTTTGTGTCCTGCATTTTAGTTTTAATACTTTTACCGGTTATTGAACAAGTGTCTCTGTTGGAGACAATCTCAATGAATTCCAATTGAATTAAATGAACAATACCTTATGATGCGGCTTTATTCACTCGCCGCATTCGAGTCACGATTGCACATTTGGGAACACATTCTTAGTTTCATTTTTAATTTCAAAAAGAACAGTTGAAACTTTAAAATGGCATTTTAGCATTTTTGAAGTATTCAAGAATTACCAGTTTTATTACTTGAAATGATTATTTGTACTCAGTTTGATCAGGCCAACAATAAAAATTAACAATAATAGACTGGATTATTTGCTTACTAATTAAAAATTAAATTAAATGCTTTTTGAAAAAAAAAGAATTTTTCTTCTTAATCTATTTCCAATCATAAAAACTAGCATTGAGACTATTGTAAGATGTAAAGTAGAACTATAAATTTCATAGCTTTTAAAAGGATTTAGGCTCTTCCTAATAAATATTATCTATTATAGCCATTCTACCAGAAAATGGTCATTTTTAAATAAGATGAATAATTTTTCTTTTTAAAAACTTCTTAATATCATTTATTTCATTAATTATTTAGTAAATATGATCAAAAAAAAAATATATAATTTAAATTATTAAGAATGGAAAAAGTAGGATTTGTGGAATTGGTTTCAATTTACTCAATTCAATTCAGAAAAACTTTAATAACTTTTTAATAAATGAACAATTTTGATTCATTTTTAAACCAATAACTCCCAAAGAAATTCAGTTTGTTTCAGAATGCTTTGTTCAAAATTACTCGTTGCTACTTTTGGATCCTAAAATTAATTAGAATATTTTTAAAAATAAAAAATAATTAGTTATAGTAAAACTCTCGGATTCATTAATGGTAATATAATTGAATAATTTTTAAATGTTTAAATTGTAACATTTAATATTAGACTCAATTTTCAGAGAAATTTTCAAGTTCATGCTTTTTTTTCTTGGCAAAGTAAAATGTTTTATCAAATTTAATTTTTCAAAAATGATCAAAAAATTTTACTTTGCTTTATTTTTGAGCCATTCAAAAAATCAAGAATATTTAAACAAATTCAGAATAAAGCTCAACTGCCATTAAAATTTTCCAAACGAGTTAAAAATCATATGATGCTGTATATTTGGCAAGTAATTCAATATTCAATCTTAATTTAAAGCAACTCCAAAGATAATTCAATATCAGCATCATCATCCGTAAAAATACATGTCAATATAGATGCCACTTCTTTTTCAAAAAAATAGTTATTTTTTCTGCCATAGCATAAATTTGACACAGAAAGCAAGTTTTTCAAGCTTTTACTTTTATTTAAACTAGCAGAAACTTGTCTATCTTTTTATTAACGAGAAATCGAAAAGCTTAACCCTGTGACTCAGATACTTTGAAACAATTTCACTTGTTAGATAATTCTAGCTCAAAAAAAAAAACAAAAAAAGAAATATTTATAAAAAAAAACCTATTTTTAATCATTAAGTCACTAAATCTTAGGCTTTTTTTCATAAGATAAAAAGTTATCAATCATTTAAAATGATTCTAAGCATACCAGTATGCAAGTCAAAGTTATTTGATTAAAACAACCAAAAGACTCTTCCTGAATTATTTTTTAGACAAAATATTTAAACAGGTCAAAAGCACCCAAGAAAGCAATGCTCTTAAAGCATTTGATGCTAATTAAAATTATAGTAATTGCTAGTGATTAAATCGAATTTAATTTAGCAAGATCAAAATTTTTAAATTAAAATTTAAATTTCATTAGATCGAACAGTTTATATACTAAAATGCATTAATTTCAAGACAAGTACTTTTTAAATGAAATAATAAAAATTACAAAACACTTGATTCGAAAGAAAAGAATACTATATTATTTTAAAATTTAACTTTAAAGAAAAGCACGTTTTTTTTTATTTCATAAATTCATAAGCCTAATATTATTACTTTTGCTTCAAATTTTTAAAATTAAAATAAAAAAAAAAACTATTTTGATCTATTTTGTGGGTTTAGAAGAAAAAAAACAAAAATATATTCAAAATTTTATTTTTATATTCGATTACAAAAACATCAGACTAAAAATTTATATTTGATTAAAAATTATAATTTTAAAATTCGCGAAAATTGAAATTCTAAAAAATTGAATCGATTCAAATTGTTTGTAAATTACAAAGCTAAAGCGAAACCAACATCATCTCGGTCAGATTGCGAAACAACTCGTTGAATTTGAGACCAGCAAGTAGCATCTTTGACCAACAAACCTGGTTGATTGACTTTTTCAGAATGGAAAAGAGACAAAGTAACTTGTTTGGTTGTTCCTGGTTGAATAAAAGAAAATAAACCACTTGATGCTCTTGACAAAATTCTAATAACATCAAAGTTATTTGGCTTAGCTGGGACAAATTCCATATCGGCCAATCTGATTTCTACGTTACCCAATTCTGGCAATTTTTCTTCAACTTGACAATCAAAGCTGCTTGTCATACTGGCGCATTGCAAAACTCTCAAATCACTTTCATATGAACATAGGGTTTTGTTCATCATTTCTGGTGGGATAGCTTGACTTTCAACAGCTTCAGTTTCACGTCCAAATCTCCTACGTCCAAATCTTCTTAATCCAATTCTTCCGAAGCCTAAGCCGAAACCTAAGCCCATTCCCAAAAATGGCAAAGGTAAACCAAGACCTAAACCGAGTGGTCCCATTAAAGCCAATGGCCATGAATATACATTTTCTACTAGCAATGCGCTTGCAATCAACAAAACTAAAAAGGTTCTCATTTTTGATGTTGGCTTAAAATTGCTTTAGGATTTTTGTGTTGGATTTGAAATTTTAATGAAATATTAATATTTCTTCTTCTTATATAGTAATTCAAACTGCGTCAACAACAGCTGAGCGTTCAAATCTAAAATCATTTTAATCATCTACCACTCGAATGATCTTTTCATCTAAGAGATTTTTTTTTCTTAACACTGTAAATAAACTAGCAAAAACTAGCTGAATAGAAGTCGTTTCAAGCTTTAAATTTGAAGCTTGTCTTTCGTTTAATCATAAAAAAACGCGATCATGATGTAATGTGTCTAAATAATCTGAGTTAAAAACTCTTCAGAAGTGTAAAAGCTTAAGGAAAATAATTAAAATCGAAAACTTGTAAGATTTTTAAAAAATTAAAATTAAAAATAATTTTAGATTTTTAACTCTTTCTGGAGGAGTGTCTTAGTCGCGGGGTTTAAATGTTCCAAAAAAGCATGAATCATTCATGCTTGTCATTAAATGATTATCTTCTAATTAAAATTTCATTAATTCATTTTACTTTTTTAATATATTTATTTTGTCCTCGGTTGAATTTTTATAAATTAAACCTGTTCACCTCAAGAAATACAAACTAAAAATTGTTGTATTAACACCAAAACATCAGACTCATAGGCCGGAAGCATTTTTACCCATTTTATTTGACTCGTTTTTTTACTTTTTTTTAATCAAAATAAAATTTTTTTGAAATAAAAATTAAATAATTATATAATTTTTTTGACTAAAGATATGATTATAAAAAAAATTATTAAATTTATTGAATAAAAAACAAATAAAGGAAGTAATAAAAAGGGTTCAAAAGACTCCTCTAGCCTTTTAGTGTTAAAATAAAAGGGAGAAAAAAAATCAAATCTAATTAAAAACAATAATCAAAACAAATAATCAAATTATAATTCTATTTTAAAATTTAATCAACTTTTTATTTCATTAATTAAAATCTAGATTCGATCAGACCAATGAACACATTAAAATAAATAGAATAGTCGAGAAAATATATTTATGTGTCTCGTAGTGAACGAAAGTTCTTCTAATACTTGTATTAGCATTATTAAAAGTAGCAATTGTAAATCTAATTGTTCTCTTAGTAGCATTAGCAGTTGTAGTAAAAGTAGTTGTAGTAGTATTAACAAAAATTTAAATCACGAAGCCAATAAAAGTGAATTAGATTTAAATTTAATTTAGGTAGAAAACGAAAACATAGGAATTAAGTGCTTAGGGCTCATTCTTTTTATTTTTTAATTTTTTGTTGCTCAAATCGAATCGATCAAAATAGCATTTTGATTATTTTACATTTTACTATATTTTATTATACATTTTAAAATTAAACCCCAATTAAACCCGATCAGTTCTCAAACACTAGAATCTCAATTTTATAATAGCTGCTAATTTTGTTTACTGGAAAATGAACCGAAAAATTCAATTTTTTATTTCAGAGGAAGTCTTTAAATGTCCATTTATCCAGGAAAAAATCTTCAAATACAAACTGACTAAATTACAGCAAAATAGACCAAGGTAGATTCACCTCACCAGTTGACTTGTTCCTAAAAGTGGCGTCAGTCGTGAATCAATATGCATAATATTTTTATAATTTTAATTAAAAAAGTTAATTATTAATTATTTATTCAAAAATTTTTTCTCCTTTTTAACACTTTCTAACAAATTCACCTTAAACTTTTTAACTTGTAACTTTAATCTAATTTGATATTTTGTTTCAATCATATTTTATTTTTCAAAATATATTTCATGTGGTAGAAAGGTAGGACAAAGTTTGCATTCCAACCGGTCAGGGCTTTGTCGAACTATATTTTAAATAAAAAATTAATCTTGATAAAAATGTCTTTTTTTTTAATTCAAATTTGAATGGTTTTAACTATTTTTTTAGTTTTTACTTGCATCTAAATCTATCTGATTTTAAAAGTCATGTAAAAATACTAAATTTTATTTTTTTTAAATATCTGAAAAATATTAATTTAACCTTTTTTTATCAATTCATTTTTATTGCATCTACTGTTTCTGCTTAATTAGTTTCTATCCATCTTTTTGGTTAAAGAATAAAATTAAATGCACTTAGTGTTAAATATGAATTTGTTGGTATATTATTTTTAAGCATTTTGTTCCAATTTTACAAAAATAAAAACGAGTCGATTTTACAAAACTTTTTCTTCTTCCTCATAAAATTCGATTTAAAAAAAAATTTAAAAGTTGTTGCACGTAGATACACAAAAAGGACTACACTCAAAGATATTGATATACAGATACATCAATTGTTGCTGATGTTTTAATTATTTTAATTATTCACATGATACATACGAGTTTTATCTACAAAGACAATAGGATTAATTCTTTTTTAGGAAATCGAGGGCTGTCTAGAATTTTTTGTTTATCTAGTGTATATTTTTTCAAAATTTGAAACTAATAGATATTTTATAATAAAATATTTAATTATATTTTTTTGGTTTTTAAATATTTCTTAATCATTCTTTTCATTTTTATCTTCTTTTTTGGTTTTAAATTAATTTTATGTAATTGCTTGATCAATACTCTTGTGTTTTATTCAATTTTAATTTCTTCTTAAGACGGATAATTTCTTATTTCTCTTGGAACAATTCTTTCATCATTTATTTTCAAAAATTCCCAAGTTATTCATTCTTTAATATTAACAAATATTTAAAAAAAAAAATTTTTTTTTAAATTTTATTCTGATTAAAAAAAAATGAATTTTTATTTAACATGTTTTATTTTGATTCCTATATTGCCTCAATTTATTTCAGAAAATGAATTTTTTGAAAATTTATTTAAAGAAAGTAATGATTCAGAATGTTCCAATTTTAAAAGAATGGTCGATCTAAAAAAGCTATCGGTTAGATCACAACCTTTTTCAACTTTTAGTGTAAAAATTAGTAATTTTAATTCATTTAATCAACTCAATCTAGATTGCTTTGCCTATGAAAAATTTTTCGTACTTGAAATTGATATAATACCTAATAAGCTAATTGTATTAGAAAATAATGACAAACTAGCATTCAAATTTTTAAAAGCAAATGATTCACAATTATCTATTTTATTTGTGTTTTTCAAAGGAATAGACGTTAATTTTAATTTGTTCAAATCGAATCCACTCTACAATCAAAATTTATTAATATTTAAATATTTTCAATTAAATTTGTTCAGTAACGGATCAAAAGTAAAATTCTGCAATGAAATTTCAACGCCATTTAGAAATGTTCAATCACTTTATTTTACTTTGACAGTTAAATATTTTGAATCAACTTGTCCATTTTTGTTTAATGACACTTATTTGGACTATCTAGCATTAAATGGTTTATGTGACACTTTTTTGAGAAAAAATAAATTAGGTTTTTTAAATATGAATGGTTCAAATATAAACAAAATAGAAACTGTTTTATTAAATTTTTTTAATTTTAAACTTTCAAAAAAATTGATAAGCAAACAAATTTTTATGAATACTAGCTTTTTAAGATTAGAAGGCACTTTAAAAAGTATTGATGCTGAGCCATTTAATCAACTAGATAATTTGAAAAGTCTGCAAATATTTTTAAAAAATTTAAATGTTTTAGTCTCGCATGATGCTACTTGGATTAATAAGTTTCAAAATAAATTTAAAATTGAACTTTCATTTTCAGATGAATATTTGTTTCAAAATCAAAATTTATGCTTATTTAAATCATTTACAAATTCGGTCAATATTGATATAAAAAGATTAGAAATAGTGTGTACATGTACAATAATGTATTTATGGTCTCATAGTAAATCTTTAAAATTTCTACCATCTCAATGTTTTTATTTCAAGCATGAATGCAATTTTACACAATTAATGTCGGCTTGTAACAAAAATTTTGTTATCAAATATAAAGATGATCTATATGACTATTATTATAAATCAGAAATGATTAGCTTTGTTAATTTAGTGCTTATACCATTATTTTGTCTTTTAGGTTTACTAACTAACGGTCTAAGCATTCTTATTCTGATTTATGGCAAAAAAATGAATTCAACAAATGAAAAAAAGTCCTCTAGAGATCTAATACAATTAATGCTTTTCAATTCAATTTTAAATTTTATTTATAGCTTTATTTATTTTTTTCATATGGCTAATATATGCATTTTTTTCGATGGAATATTTTGTTCATTAGTTAAAAGAACATATTTTTTTCAACTAGTAGAAAAATATTTAATTGAATTTATTGGAAATTCAATTAAAACATGTACTAATATTGTATGTGTTCTAATAGCCAAAAATCGGCTAAGCCTTTTAAATGGAGAAAAAAAAAAAATAAGCTTTTTAAAAAAAATAATTGCTATTATAGCTTTATTAATTATTTCTATTTTGGTTAATGTGGAAAGTATTTTTACAATTGAAATAAACAGTTTGAAATTTTTGATCAAAAATGATTACTTGGATTTTCCCATCAAAAACACTTTCAATAATGTCTTAAAAAAATCATTCCAAAAACCATATTTGAAACCATTAGGCATACTAAATAATTATGATCCCATCTATTTTGCTTTATTTTTTTTAAAATTTTTTATAAATGATATATTTCTTTATTTTTTAAATGTAATAATTGATATTTTACTAATTTATCGTCTAAGAAAATTTTTGAATCAAAAATTAGCGGCTTCTATTAATCAAAATAATAAGAAAAAAATATTTGAACAAAAATACCTTGAATACAGAACAACATTAGCTGTTGTATTTAATTGCTTTTTTTTATTAATTTTTCGATTTTTAGAACTTTCGATTTCAGCATTTGTTTTTTATAGAATAATTGGTAGTGTTATTTGCGACACATTAAACATAATATGTAACAATTTCTATCATTTAGGCAGTCTTGTCTATTTGATATCATGTTCCTTTAACATAGTAATATATTCTTATTTTAATTTTGAATTTCGAAAAACTGTTGATGATTTTTTTAATCTTTTAAAACTAAAATTTTTTTAATAATCTTTAATAAATTTTTTTTAATTTTAAAGTAATCATTTTTTTTTATTGCTTTAAGGAAAAAAGTGAAAAAAAAACATCGGAATTAAGTCACCTCTCATTCGCCTTTCGGTTTAAATTCGTCAGATTTAGAGCCTTTATTCTATAATTGTAGTTTAGATCTTTAAAACCAAAAATGGTAAGAGCAGTTCTTTGTTGAACAGCCTCTAGAATTCTTTTATCTTTTTCTAGATATGGTACCCATAATGGAATAGCATACTCTAAATGAGGCCTAACAAGACTTGTATAAAGTAATTAACTTTATTTTTCAAAATTATTTTTAGTTCTATGATAAATTTGAAGAAATGAAAAAATTTTAAGATATTAAAAATTAATGGTTAATATTGATTTTCATGTAAAAATTAATCTAATTTAAAAAAAAAGGTAAATTGGTAAACTAGTGTTATATATAGACAAATAATTTTTAATTTTTGATCTAGAAATTGAAATTTTGAAATTAAAAGAGTTTTACTAAATAGATTTGAATTCAAATTACAAATAGTTTAAGTTTTTAATTATCTAAATCTGCGTTTTTGAGAAAATTATTTAGAAATTTAAAGATTAGTAAAAATGAAAAATTAAAACATGAAAAAGTTAACAATTCTCAACTCAAAACAAAGATTTTTAAACCAATTTACACATTATATCTTTTTTTATTATAAATTAGAAAATGAATTGAAAAAATTGGAACCAACAATTTATCAAAATACGTCATATTCAATGTTTTTTTTAATATCAGAATTAATTAAATTAGTTTGATTTCATGAGAACTTCCAGCCATCATCATAGTCTAAAACATTACTATTTACCGATTGAGTTACTAGTCATTTTATTTTTTGAATAGATTATTGTATATTTTGAAAATGTCTAAATTTTGATATTTACGATACTTAACGTAAATTAAGATAAAATAAAAATTTCACTATTTTTGTAGAGATCTCACAATATAGAATTAATCTATGATCTTTTAATATTTAGTCCCTTTACATATCAGTAGCAACTAAATAAAATAAAATTAAAAGTTCTTTGATTATAATTTTAAATTATTCAGACAACTCATTAAATTAATAATACATAAAACTTTAATCAAATTTTGCTTAATTTTTTTAATAATTTACTATAGAATATATAGTAAATTTCTAATTTATTTTATTATTATTTTTTTTATTAAGATTTTGAAACCTTTTTAGTTATAAAATAACGAGGTTCCAAATCAATATTTGAATTTCCATTCGAAAGAAAAAAAAATTGTTTATTTTTTTTTTCGAAAGAGATTTATAAATTCATTTTCGAATCAAAGAAGTTCATTTTAAGATTTGATTTTTTGAAATAGTCATCCAAGCTGTTATCGTTTTCATTTTGAATTTGTTTAGTCACATCAAAACACATCAAAAATTCGAATTGTCTAATGTTAGTATTTGATTTGACTAGTCATAAATCATTTGAATGTATCGAAGAGAAATAGGAAAAATTGAAAGTAAAAAAACAAAAAAAATTTAACTAAAATAGAATTTTTTTTACAAGAACGTTTCCAAAATAAATTTAAAAAGTCTGATTTACCACAAAGAGATGTTTGCATCGAAAAAGCAATGAATCTTGCAAAGAAATACAAAGCTTAATAAATCGAGACAGGTACTGTTGCATACACTAACGTTGAAAAAATTTTTGATGAATTTTTTCTTCAAAAACTTTTAAATAATTTTATAATACGAAAAAATTCATTAATTAATGCAAAATTGCTTCTCAAAATGAATTTAGATCAAACTTTTTCCTTAATTCAATGTGCAAATTGTTCAAAAAATATAGAAAACCCTACTAAATAGCTATGTCTTATTTGCGTTATTTTTTTATTTGTGGCAAATGTTTTCTATTAAAAACTATTAGGGTGTCTCACTCATTTAATTCAGTGCTCAAGGTTCAAAAACCACATATTTCAAATAATAGTAAATCTGGAGAAATTTGTTTTAGAAAAAGAGAATGCCAATTTTGTAAGCAAATCAGTAGTGATGTTGGTTTTGCTTGGTTTTGTGGTTAGCAAATTTTGGTGAGCCAAATATTAGGTTTGTATCAAATTCACGAAAAAGATTTTATGCACAAAGACTTGAGACCAGATAACATACTAATAATGTCTGGTTATACTGCTAAAATTGGTGATTTGGGGATTTCAAAATTAAAAGAAGTGACTCACGGCCATGGATGTCTAATTTAAATGTCTGAAGAATTTTTCAAAAAAAACTACAAATTAAATTAAACGTTGGATAGCTTTGTTTTCGGGTCGAATGGAACTAGTTTCTTGAATTTTGTGTAAGGATTAATTTGTTGAACTATCTAATTAGATAAAGAAAAAATTAAATGGAGATTCCTGTTGAAACACAACAGCTAAATATTTTTTTTAGTTAAGTCCTGATTTATTATTATTTTAATAGATTCATTGAGCATATCTATTAAACTTTGATAACAAGGCTTTTGCTTTTACTAATTAAAGATTAATTTTAATATCCAAAGATAAACTCTTTGAATTGATCATCAGCTTCAAAATGCCATTAAAATTATATATTTTTGCAATTATTTTAAAAAATTTCTTTGTTAAGGTGTGTTTTAAACAATAATTTTTATTATTTTATTTTTGGTATTATTATCATTATAACAATTTGTTTTGATAGTCGAGTTTTATCAAAAATAAAAAAAATTTGATTATATAAGACTTTTTTTTTTGATTAAGACACATTTATTTTTCTGAATAGATTTTGTCACCAGCTCATTTGAACTGGTGACAAGCATCCATATATACACTTATCTTAACTTATCATTACCATATGAAACTAAATGAAATTTGCTTAAAACTCTTACTGAATTTTTCAATTTATTCAATTTTAATTTTATAAAAAAAACTAAAGTTTACCAAAGTTAAATAACTTTTTTTTACTAAAATATTTTTTTACTTTTTTTTACTAATCAAAATCTAATCATTTGCTATACATTTTAATTGCTTTACATTTATTTTGTTGATTCAACATTTTTTTAGCTTTATTTGACTAAGCGTGTTTTAATTTTAACATTTTGAATTTTAACCAAAAAAATAGTATTTTAATAGAAAACCTAACTCTCTTTAATTTATCTTGCATTTTTGTATTTCAGCAATGAGTTATTTAATTTTTCAAAATGCCAATTTAATTCATTCGGTTGATTTGAACAATCTACAAATATTAGAAAACAAAACAGTGATAATCAACCAAGATACCGGAATAATAGAAAAAATATGCAATTGCATTGACGAAATAGGGAGTGATTTTCTCATAAATAATGCAAAATATTATGAACTCAAGCCTAATGAATTTTTAATGCCAGGTCTTGTAGACACCCATTGTCATGCTCCGCAATATTTTTTTACTGGAACAGGTTTAGACCTTCCCTTACTTGAATGGTTAGATAAATACACATTTCCTTGTGAGTCAAAATTTGATGATTTGAATTTTGCCAAAAAAGTATATGAAAAAAGTGTTAAAAGTCATCTTTATTGTGGCACCACGACAATCTGTTTTTTTGGTACTATTCATCTGGAAGCAACTAAGCTCTTAGCAGACATAGTTGAAAAATCCGGCATGAGAGGGTTTGTAGGTAAAGTTTGTATGGATCGTAACTCGCCCGATTGGTACCGAGAAGAAACTCAACAATCGCTAGAAGATACTAGAAATTTTATTGACTATGTTTTATCTAAAAAAAATCCTAATTTAAAACCTGTTGTTACTCCTAGATTTGCACCAACTTGCACCAGTCAATTAATGTCATCATTAGCTAAAACATCTGATAGCTACAATATTCCAATACAAACTCATCTTTCCGAGAATGTAAATGAAATAAAATGGGTTAAGGAATTATTTTCTTGTGACAATTATGCTGCTGTTTATGACACACACGGTCTTTTAAATGATAGAACAGTTTTAGCCCACTGCATTCACTTAGAAGATGATGAGCTGGATCTTATAAAAAAAAGAGGAGCAGGAGTTTCACACTGTCCGACTTCGAACACTTCTCTTCAAAGTGGAATTATGGCGGCTAGAAAATATCTAAATAAAGGTTTAAAAATAGGATTAGGAACAGATGTTGCTGGTGGGTTTACACCGTCTATCATACAGGTAATCAGAGAGTGTATTGGGGTTTCTAAACTATACAAATCATTAGTGAAAAGTGATGAAGAACCAATTAGCTTATCTGAAGCTTTCTATTTGGCTACAATTGGAGGTGCTCAACTACTCGGTATTGAGAACAAAATTGGAAATTTTAGTGAAGGTAAAGAGTTCGATGCGTTATTAATTGATTTCAAAAATATTGTTGACTGCAACGATGATCAATCAATTTTTTGTCATGAATATTCATTAGGAGAAATTTTTGAAAAATTTATCTATCTTGGGGATGATAGAAATATCAAAGAAATTTATGTTAAAGGAACTAGAATTGTTTAGGTTTGCTTTTATGCTTATTGTAAAATAGTAAAATTAGAAGAAATCCTTTGCTGAAAATAGATATAATTTTAATATATCAAGCTTCACTGTTTTCCATTTTTGGCCATTGATTTTAATAAAATTTTATTTTTTAAATTTGTGTTTTTAGCTTTTAAAAATTTTATTAATCGCAAATTAGAGTTTAAATATGTTTTAAAAACATTTTTATCACAACTAAAATATAAGGCTAACTTCATGGTCATTTCATTTGGAGCTATAATATTCAAACGACATCATCAAAAAATTTTATTTTTATTTTGGAAAAAAATGTTGAGTGTATTCAGGAACATATGGATCGACTGCTTAGAGATTCACCGTCGTCTTATTGGATTCAATTAATTGATCTGGTTCAGAATCTGTTGAATGTCTATTTTGGTGTAGCTCTTCCCAATTGATAAGATTGTTATTGTAACTTATTGGATGATTAATTTAAAACCTGGAAAAACATGATTTTAAAATCATTAAAAATATCGTGATTTATTTTGTTTTGTATAAATGATACATAGGTTTAGTTAAATAAAATCTTTAATTTTTGAATTTTGAATGGAAAAAATTATTTCATTTTTATTTAATTATTTTATTTACATTCGATCCTTCGTACTTAAGCTTCAAACTAAAAATAAACAGGTTTTCGAATTTCACCTAATTACAAACATAGTTGCCAAAAATTTTAGAAAATTTATTTTTTTTTACCAATTTTTAATTATTTTTTAATTAATCTTTCAATAACGGGTGGCCAATTCTCTCGTTCAGTCACAAAAAGTGGCATTCTAAAAAAATTTTTTTCCAATATTATAGCTAATGGTTAGGAGTTTAAATACTAAAAACGAAAAAGACCACTTTCTTCATTTATTGATCTCCCATGTATGTAATCTCCCATCTAAAAAATTAACACAAGATGTGCAAAAAGAATTACAATCTATAAATTGCGAAGAGCTACATCAAAATAGACATTTATTGATTCAACAGATTCTGAACCAGATCAATTAATTGAATCCAATAAGAGGACGGTGGATCTCTAAGCAGTCGATCCACATGTTCCTGAATACACTCAACATTTTCATGTATTTTCATGTATTTTTAATGAAATACATTTTACAGATAAATGAAAAGTTTTTTCTGAGCTTAGAATTCGTTTCTACAAATTTGCACAACAATCTATATATAGTTCGCAGAATTATTTTTGCAAAACTAGAATAATAATATAGTTTTAGCCTTTTTGTACTAAGATTTCACACGTCCCATCTTTAGACAACTCCATTTTCTCTTAGAGTGAAAATTTTCTTCAATTTACTAAGTGTTTTGTGGTAAAAAAATAGCAGCTTTAACAATTTAAAGATTTAAAATTTTCAAAAAATATTAGATATAGTTGATATATATTAGAATTAATAAAGTCGTGTAAAAATAATGAAACCAATGCCTGGTAGATATACTTCTGCAAATATAAATAAAGCTTTTTTGAAACAATTTACTTTAATGGTAAATTAATTTAAAAAAAAAAAACTCTAATTATTTGTATTCATTAGGAATTTTTTGTGACTAGTGAAGTAACTTTGTTAAACTTTTATCTCAAATCTTTTTTGTATTGAAGAGAATATTATTGAAAAATATAGTGATTAGAAAAGTAATTGTGTTTTGGCGATGAAAACTTTTTATCAGAATTGTTTCGATCATATGCTATTTATTATAAACAAAAAAATAATTGATCAATTGACAATTTATTCTTCGTTTTTCTTTTTAAACACTGCTATTTTGATAATTTACTATTTTCCAAACTTTAACAAATATTACAAACGTTGCTATTTGGAATCAATGGTTGAAAATTTTATTTACAAATATTTTTTATTTTTATCTAAAAACTGGTTCAAAATTTTTTTGATACCAATTGACAATAAGACGGTAAAGAAGAGCTTTTTTTCATTAAGCTATCATATGATGGTGGATCTTCATTCAAATCAATTAAGTTTCTAATCGAAGATGAATGTAGATTTTCAATTAATGGTTGTACTTGTACAGGTATAGTGCGACTATTCAAAGAACTTCTAGCTATATTATACGGACATATGTTTGTGCTATTCAGTGGAGTTCGTGACTGTTTTTTCAATTGGTGAAGACAATGCTTTGCTGCCTCTAAAACTTGCTTGTTCTGTCTATTTGATCTTTCGTTGTATCCAGATAATATTGTATCCATATTTTCGTGATAATTTAGCGATGAAAAAAAGTGATTGTTTATCAATGAAGTAGGTGATAAATTTGTAGATATAGACGCAGGAGTTGTAGGAGGACTTTGTCTTGAGCTAAAATTATTCAGTCTCTGTTGTTCATCAATCAAATTTTGCTCGTGCAACGCCTTTCGCAAATCAGATTTCATTTTGAACCAACGCCACATTATAAATATTACAAATAAAGCTGCCGTAAGCATCGACACAAAGATGCTATAGAGTTCATTTGTTCTATGGTCGATCTCGTTTGGAACAGATTTTTGACTAAATGGAGGAGCTTTAGTTGGTCTATAATAAAACTCGTTTTGTTTTGACATCTCTACTGCGTTTAAGTCTGCTTGTTGTTGAAAATTTTCAACCAATATATGATGTTTATACAAACTTTTTAATTCATTATAAATTTTGCTTGATGAATTTTCTCGTTTTTTTCTATTAATTAAAGTTATAAAACGATAAGTTGAAAAGTTAATCGGCGAACCGGATTTAATATTATCTACTTTTAATCTTCTAAATGAAATATTTTCATCTGACTGATTGTCTTTTGTGTAAGAGATTTTACCAATATTCTCATGAATCATTTTGGTCTTTTCATTTTTTTGTTGTAAATCATAATTTATCTATTGATAAAAGAAAGATATTTATTAAAAATAAATTTTTTTTCTGAGTCCAACATCAATTCTTTTAAAACTCAGTTTAATACGAAAGTTTATTGTTATAATAAAGCCAATTTAAAAAATCTAAAAATTGTATTTTTCCTTTTAGGTTTTATAGACAAAATAAAATTGATATTTTAAATAATAAATTGATATATAAGTTTTGTTTTAGTCCAAGTAATAACAATGTGACACATGCAAAAATATGGAATATTTAGGTCTTCCAATTGGCGATTGTGCTTATGTTAGTAATTTTGTTGAGCAAAAATGGAAAAATGTTGAAAAAAGTTTCTGCTCTCTTTGTGGACTCGGATGCAAAGAAAAGATGGCTAGTCCATATTTTGAGTGTTTTTTGTACAAACAATTTTGCCAATTTCGGAAAAAAAATTAGAAGAATTTGACATTATACAGAATATGCTATCAAAAAAATATCTTGAAATAAATAAATTCGCTAGATTTTCACCTGTTCTAGAAGCTCTTAAAACAGATTTATCTGAAACACAAAACTTTTTTTTAAATTTGTTAATGTAGCTTAAAAGTATGAAAAAAAATTAATAAATAATAATACGCCTTTTTATAGGCAATCCTAAAACTTCAACAGAATTAATTGAATGTGTGTATAAATTTAAGAACTTTGGCTTGGTAGACTCAGTAAAATATGTGTTATAACAAATCAAGTTTGAAATATTGCATAAGTCAAATTATCACTTCTTAAATCGTTTAAAATTTTAAACGATTTGTTAAAAGTGGATTTTTACACCTGATTATAGGGTTTTTCTTTGAGATAATTGAGTTTTTTAAATTCATATTTTTATTTGTATCTAAATCGTTTTTTTTACTCTATTTTGTAAAAACTTTTTTATCTTTTCTAAATTTTACTATTTTTCCCATGAGGCTTGAATTAATAATAATAATAATAGACAAAATAAAATTATTTTTAAAGATTTTTCTTAATTGATCAGTGAAGTACTGACTTAATTATAAAGACTTGCTTTTGGATAGTGGATAATACTTAAAATTTTTGTTTATTATGAATTTTTAGACACTCGTTACCGTTATAAAATTTTTTTTGATTATTTGATATTAATAAATTGATTTTTACGAAAATCAATATTTACCAAAATAATTCTATAAAAAAAATTTATTTTTTTTTTGTTTTAAATGTCCTGATGTTAAAAAAATCAAAGGTTTACATCTGAATAATTTAATTTTTTTTTTAATTTATTTAATAAATGTAGGTCCTGTGGTGAAGTTGTTCGAACACCCGACATACATCAGGAGACCGGAATTCAAATCCTCACTCAGTTCCTAACTACCCCACCATTCAGGAATAAAAATTTTAAGTTGTCTTATGCTTCAAATAACAAGAACGCATAAGGAGAAAAGAAGAAAAATAAATAAAAAGTTATTTTAATCAATCAATTAATGAAGTAAAATAATCTAAGAATTTTTTTTTCAATTTTTTGCATCATCCTAGTAAATAAATTCAATATGGAATTGCTGCTAAGTAGTTATTGATTAAATTCAAAATTATAATCTCCTTAAATACATGTGGCATGTTTTCCCATAAATCATCACTAAACACTGAACGATTAACTATTATTATAAGAAATATTACTTTTAATAAGATTGGGAATCTTATTCAATTCTATAAAATCCACAAAAATTATAATCATGTCAATTGGTACTACGATGCGAAACTCATGAGTTCAGTGAATAATGAAGGACCAAGTGGAGGAGTAAGGGGAACAAAGCATCGCATTTGCTCGCTGCTAACAAAATATGAAACAAGACAAAACTTTCTATCC